>BQNB010124138.1:8324-19986 GCA_026074375.1 Tanacetum coccineum
GTCAACAATCACCCAAATGGTGTCGTAACCTTGTGATGACTTAGGAAGCTTGTGATAAAATCCATTGTGATATTATCCCACTTCCATTGAGGTATCTCAGGTTGCACCAACAAACCCGATGGCCTTTGGTGTTCAGCCTTGACCTTAGCATAAGTCAAGCATTTGATAACATAGGTGGTGATGTCGGCCTTCATATTAGGACACCAATATAGGTTCTTCATGTCTTGGTACATCTTTTCAGAACCCGGATAGATAGAGTATTTTGACTTGTGAGACTCGTGCATGATCACAATCCTCAAATCGCCATAACAAGGAAACCAACTCTTGTCATTTAAGCATAGAGTTCTATCCGCACAGGGTTCCAACTTTTCCGTTCTAAGTTTCTCTGGATCCTTAGAATTTTCAATCAACATACCTCCAACATCTTCGTTCTTGATGTTCTCTGGTTTCTGTACTTTAGTCTGAGCATTCAAGATTTATTTAGGAAGGTCCAAACCAATAGTCATGACTAAGGTTCAAACTCTTAATGGCTTTATTCGCTCTTTCATGCTCAAAGCATCAGCAATAACATTTGCCTTTCCCGGGTGATAACGAATCTCACAATCGTAATCACTAAGCAACTCTAACCAACGATGTTGCCCCATGTTAAACTCTTTCTAATTAAGAATGTGTTGTAAACTCTTATGATCAGTGAACATCGTACACTTGGTCCCATACAGATAGTGCCTCCAAATTTTAAGAGCGAGCACTACTGCTCCAAGTTCCAAATCATGAGTCGTATAGTTCTTATCATGAATTTTCAATTGGCGTGATGCATAAGAAATCACCTTCTCTCTTTGCATCAACACAACGCCCAAACCTTTAATTGAAGCATCGCAGTATGCGATAAATATTTGCTTCCTTCAGGTAAAGCCAGATGTAGTGCACTACACAACTTCTGCTTCAACAGTTGAAACGATGCTTCTTGTTTGTCTCCCCAAACAAACTTGACCTTGTTCTGAGTAAGCTTGGTCATTGGCTTGCCGATCTTCGAAAATCCTTCGATGAATCTTTGGTAATACCCAGCAAGACCTAAAAATTGCTGAATCTCCGTTGGTGTCTTAGGAGATGCCCAATCTTTTATGGATTCAATCTTGGTGGGATCCACGTGAATGCCTTGACTATCAATCATGTGGCCGAGAAATTGTACCTTGGGAAGCCAAAATTCACATTTAGAGAATTTAGCGTACAACTCCTCTTTCTTAAGCAATTACAGAATTACCTTCAGATGTTCTTCGTGTTCTTCTTGGAGTAGATAAGGATATCGTCAATAAAGACAATCTCAAATTTATCCAAAAATGGCTTGCACACGCGGTTCATGAGGTCCATAAATACCGTTGGTGCGTTCGTCCAGCCAAATGGCATAACTTGGAACTCATAATGACCATATCGAGTTCTGAATGCCATCTTTGGAATATCTTCTTCACATACCTAAAGTTGGAGATAACCTGATCGCAAGTCTATCTTAGAATAAACACTGGATCCTTATAGTTGATCAAATAAATCGTTGATCCTTGGGAGTAGATAACGATTCTTTACCGTTAGCTTGTTCAGCTATTGGTAGTCGATGTGCATTCAAAATGATCCATCCTTCTTTTTGATAAACAAGATCGGAGCTCCCCAAGATGAGGAACTGGGTCTTATGAAGCCCTTGTCAGAAAGTTCTGGGAGTTGGTTTGACAATTCCTTCATTTCAGATGGAGCTAATCGATAAGGTACCCGTGCTACAAGTTCAGCACCAGGTATCAAATCAATTTGGAACTCCACTTGTCGAGTCGGAGGGAGACCCGACAAGTCTTTAGGAAATATGTAGGTCCTTGGTATAGGATCTGACTAGCCTTTGTAAGACGATAGCTAACTTGAATAAATCCAAATCAACTATATGAGAGACACTGACTATGAATATCAAGTGTTAATGCGGAAACTTAACACAAGAATTAAGAAGAAATGACAATACTAATTTGCTATTAAGCTCTAATGCTTCTATTGATATATTTCAATCACGTAATATAACATTATGGGGATATGAACGATCTTCTCGGCACACACAATGATCGCTTGGTACTTCACACAAACCAATCCATACCAATTATAAGATCGAAACTACCAAGTTCTTACGGGAATTAAGTCTATGTTGAATGGGTGGTTCGGATGTTTTAATGTACAACCTCTAGGATAGTGGTTAACCCATTTATTCTCCCATCGGTAGTTCAATGTCATAATAGTATCTTGGCAGTTGGTGTGATTCAATTTGGGAGACTAAATGAAGTAGACGCAAAAGGCTTCTTTCGGCACCAGTACGAATAAGATAGAAGACATAGCGATTGTTTAGAAGAACATACCTCGTTTCACGTTGTTGAAGTCTGGGTTTCCTACCGCATACACTTTGGCTAGAGCATTGCCACCTCTAACTTGGTTACCATGGTTGTTGTTGTTCTTCAGCTTTGGACATTCCCTTTAAAAATGTCCCTAAACTCCACACTTATAGCAAGTAGGCTTCTAACCCGTCCTAGTGCCCTTCTGGTTGTTAGCATTGTTGGCATTTGTCGTACTCCTATAGTTACGGGCAAAATGGCCAATTTTGTTGCATTTGTGGCATTTAGGAGCACATGGACCATCATGGTGATAATTGCATTTAGCGAATAGGGGTTTAGATCCCTCGTATGGCTTCTTCTCACCAGATCCTGTAATGTAGGCTCGGCCAGTGTTCTGCCTCTTGTTTTGTTGTTGTTGTTGTTGTTGTTGTTGGTTCTGAGTGTTCCTTGAGGTGTCCTTAAACTTCCTTTTACTCTCTGTTTGGCGTTCAGCAAAAGTGCGGATTTTCTTATCCATTAGCTCGGTTGCGATTTCAACTGCATCTTGCATTGTCTTTGGTTTAGACGCCACTACACTCCCATGAATCATGTCAGGAAGACCACCGACATATTTTTCAATTTTATCAGATTCTTCGGGAAACATCCTCCCGCACAACAAAGCCAATTCCTGAAAGCGTTGGGTATAACTTGTCAAGTCAGTACCCTTCACCTTTAGATCCCAAATCTCCATTTCTAATTTCTTGATTTCATTTCGAGGATAGTATTTGTCAGTCATCATTTTCATAAGTGTTTTCCAAGGCATACTGTAAGCAGCATCATGACCAACTGTCTTGACATAAGTGTTCCACCATGTTAAAGCAACTAAATGGAGAGTGCAAGTAGCAAACTTGACTTGATTCTTCACTGTACAATTACTGATGTGGAAAATAGACTCTATTCTTTCAAACCATTGAGATAGACCGACAACGCCTTCTGTGCCTTTGAAGTTTAATGGTTGACATTTGAGAAAGTCAATGTAAGTACATTCACGGGCGGTTTGTTCTGTCCTTCTAACACCCGTTCCCGAATTATGGCTATCATCGCCATTTGTATTTCTATCAGCATCACGTGCTGCCAAAGCGGCAGTAACGCCTTGGTCAATCATTGCCTGAAGCTGGGCATTAGTGAAAGATGTGGTGTTGGTTATTTCTGGGGCTGTGTTTGACCTCGTAGCTCTTTTTGGTGCCATTTTCTTTAATCACAAGAAAATATAATACCCGTTAGATTTCGCAAAATCATAATAATAACATGACATATACGCAATAAGTAAAGAGAGATCACAATACACAGTGAAATATATAACTGAATTGAAGTTAACAATGGTGTAGCTAAATCGACATTCATTCATAATAAATTCGATTACAGACATGACATATACCACCATCCCATACATAATTGGAAAACATACATGATTGGTTCAGATACAAAATGATCACAACGATTAGGTTATAAGATAAAATATACAACCTAAAGGCATACTAGCCGGGAATTACCCGTAATACTTAGTAGGCTGTACAAAATAACTAGCCATAACATGATCTTTGAACTGCTACCAGCCTCCTATGGTGCATCTGGCTGTGTAGGACCTTTAGCGGGTCCCTACTATCTCTCAAACTCTGTCATCTAGGTCTGAAGTCTCTTTAGCAGCTTTAGTGCCTTAATGAACTATGCCTGTCTCCTGCGGTCCGCTAATAGCAACTCTGTAATCGCTGCCTGTCTTCTGCGGTCCGCTGCCTGCAACTCTGTAATCACTGCTTGCTGACCCAATACAGTAGTACGCAGTGACATAACCTCTGAACGTGCAAGATCACTAGCGTCTATGGATCGTCCCCAAGCCTCTCGAGATATCCTAGCCTCTTTCTCCATCAGTAGAGATGCACGAGCATGTGCACGCCTATCCCTATACAGCATGTTGAGTCGACCAGCCATCAGCTGTCGCTCAGTCTGCTCATTATCCAACCTCATATAAATCTCGTCTGTGTCTTGCCTAACCCTAGTGGTAAACTCTGTCATCCATTGACCTAACTCTGTGTCATCAGTCGTTGGTGCCCCTAGCATGTCTACCAGCATCTCATCTCAAGTGTCGGTGATCCCATAACCGACATCTCTCTCTAGATCACGCCTAACCTCCCTATCCATGGTGGCAACAAAAACATAGTTCGCCTTGAAACCTCCAGTCGGTCTAGCGGCAGTAGCAGACGAGCTCTCTCCGACCTCGTACCTAGGACCAAAAGCAAAACATAACCTCTTCCAAGGTGGTAAGCAAACCTCGGGCCTGTCCGCTCCATGGTCAGCAGAGGGTAGCAGCAAAGATGGTGATGAAGCAGGTAGTGGTATGGGTAAGAGTGGTGGTGTCCCCGATGGTAGGGTACCTGATGGTGGTGTATCTGCTCTGGTGTGGGAGAGTATGATATGTGGCGGTGGTGAACAGGAAGTAGATGGGGTGTCGGCTCTCAGCCGGATCATAGAAGCTTGATATCCAATGGATAAGTAGGACTAGTAGGTGGTGGTGATGATACAAGTAATGGTGATAGTATCAGGGGTAGTGGTGGAGAAGGAATCTGAGGCAGTGGTGATGACCATAGGGAAAGTGGTGATGGTGGTGGAGTAGGTATAGCAAGGAGTCTGGCAACCTCTGTATCCGACCAAAATGGTGTAGGTGGCTCATCTCGGTTCAATATCCTAGCAGTAACCCGGTATGCAGGATGCGATGGTGGTGTAGCTGCAGACTCGTCGGTCTCAAACGGCTCAGTGTCCTCAGCAGATGGGGCATGATCAACAGCTGGTAAAGCAACAACTATAGAGTCGGCATGAGCTGGGTGCTCCTCCTCCTCATCTTCCTCAATATCAACATCATCATCCTCATCATCATCGGATGACTCATCCTTATCATTGTCATCGTCTCCTTCGTCGGTAGGATAATCAACAGGATCCTCCTTAGGGTCCTCATCATCATCCTCCTCCGAATCCTCCTCGGGATCCGACTCAGGAACATAGCCTGGTGAATCAGCAGTAGGTGAGATAGCAGTAGGTAGGGGCTACTCCTCAGCTGGGAGTACCTTATCCTCTGGTGGCATGAACTCTAGATAAACCGGCTCTAAGACAAGGTCTGGTGAAGGTGGGTACTCAGGAGCCGACACATAATTAGGAGATGACGGGGCCTGAAAAGAAGCTACCACATATGCATATGGATCCTCTAGCATCACGGGTGGTCCATCGACCCCCGGAGATCCGATGTCCGACAACCCTCCAAATGAACTGGATACGACAGTGTATGTAACTGTGGAATCCTCAGAATCTGACATGACTGTATCTAAAAATCCAAAATAGCTTATATTAGTATTTAACAGAAGACTCTTATAGTAATATACATTTATACCATAACATGTATATCAATCCTAAATGCATCTAGTCTTAACCAACTAATGCAACAAGTAGTGTATGTATATATGTCCTGTGAAAATCCCTTTGTATGAATGCAATGTTTGAAAATGGTTATAGTCCAACAAAAACATTTGACCTTGTTCTCTATAACCTTGGCTCTTGATACCAATATGTAACACCTCCAAATTGGGTTGTAGCGGAATATGGTTTGGGGGTGGTACTTCATAGATCAATAACACAAGATATATATAAGAACGACCATTAAAAGCCCTTTAAAACTGATACATTGGATTTAACAAATTGTTTGTTACAAAAGCCCGAAGCTTCACTTGTTCACTTGTTCAAAATACAAAGATTTCTAGCCCATAACAGATATACAAAATGTAATGCGACAAAATCTTTAATGCATGACATCCAAATCAAAACCCAACAATGTATCCCTTGCACCACGTGCCTTATTGATCCCCTAAAAACATTGCTTAAAACGTCAACATATTGTTGAGTGAATTCATAGGTTTATAAAATGTATAATGTAGGACCGCAAGATTTCCCCATGATAATGCAACAGATGCAAACATCATAAAATGTAATTACGTTTCCCTAAGCTCATGACACTGAAGCTCGACATGTATGAATTGCAATATAAATTGCCAACATTGCTCGTGATGATGTTCTAACCCGCAACATCCTATGTCCGACATGGTATACGTTCGTTGTCCGGCAAACCGGCACAGTGAGCATGACTCACCCGAACGGGGATGTCAATCCCAAATAGATCTATTTATAACATTCGCGCTCATAACAGTAATTGACAGTTCATGATAATAGGCTCAGATGGGTTATCTCTACTTAGGCAAACACGTAATCGTAATGTAAAATGTCCACTTGCGTCCATGCGTCCAATTGTAAAACATGCATATGTTTCTCACCCCAAAACTTGTAAATTATTAAAATGTAAAACGTGGGGCTATGAACTCACATTGAGTAATGAATATTAGATTATATCACAGAAAAAGCGTCAGATAAACGCCGAATGCAACCTAATCCAATATAGGCCGTATAAGTACTAAGTACTTTGATTAACTATTACCATATACAATTCTATAATAGCTAACATCACCATCTTATTGATAGCTACATCACCATCTAATTGTGTTTGCTAAATCGTATTTATAAAGTTAAAACGTTTATAAATATTTCATTAGTAAAAACGATTTAACTTTATCGTTTTAAGCCTGTTTCTTACGTTTCTTTTGCCCACGCTTTCGTATTAAGTCGAGTTATCAAAATATTACATTTTCAATATTTGAGTCCCCTGATGAACAGTGTTTTTACTGTTCGTAATAGTTTATAAATTTAGCTATCGTAAAACCTGTAAATGTCGTATTTTATTCGTTTTAACTCCGTTTTTAGTGATTCTTTCGAGCATGTCTTCATTATTAAAAGTTCTATCATATTAATGATGTTTTCAAAATGTTCATGTCTGAGATGAACAGTAATTTTTATAAAATTATTTTTTTAAAGTATTTATTATCATAAACTCGCGAAATTCATAACTTCTTCGTTATTGATTGAAAAATTACGATTCTTATTGTTTTGAAATCTTAAAAATATGTGTGATCTGAGAAAAATAACCAACCTTATATATCAGTAGTATTTTATAACTTGTTTTTATAAAAAAAATTATGAATCCGTTTATTAACGTATAACTTGTAAACTACGTATCTTCTTCGTTATAAATCGGTTTTTCGAGTTTCTTACCTTTTTGGAATCCTTATGAGATGTAGTATTTTAATAAAATATAAAATATATGTTTTAAATTTCGAATTTAAAACAGCCCCTTTTTGTTAGTTATGTACATTTATTAATACAACTTGTTTTATATAGTTTTCAACTTAACAAAATACCACAAGTCCTTCACAACCATTTACATCATATGTCTTATATATTATAGAGTCCTCTAGTCCATTTTGTCCAAGAATGTCCATGGTATCAAGTCCTTTACAACACTTTTTCTTATAACTTATAATAAGTAACTTTTTAACCATTACTTACATACACTTTATATAATTTAACCAACATTTGAACAATACTTATTATTTCATCACAACATGTATTAACATCAATATATCACATGTACAAGTATACAAAACCATAATCACAAGTAAAAATGAGTAGTAATAAATGACTAATAGTAGTACAAACGACTTTTCCACAGTGTTCATATATATGGCTAAACATGTTATCAATAAGCTTCCCTTGAAAAATATGTTAACCATCACTTGAATATCGAACAATGTAGGCTCTATGTAATGATCACTATTGAAGAAAACTGAGTATAATGAATTTGATAAAGAAGTAGAATATCCCAAACTTGTGTCTTATGTCTTGTACTATCCACGTGATAAAGAAACTCACCCTTCTTCTCCGAGAGTAGACTTCAATCTCTTGACAAAATCCTCAACTATATGAGACACTGAGCACAATAACGTAACTCCTTTAAGTGATAGCAAAACCGTCATTGCTAGATATGTCAAGTCTTCGTCACATCATTAAAAGTACGAACAAGTTATCATTAAACGTTGTAATCCGTTTAAGATAAAATAAGAACACGCACCTGTGAAACTCAACTACAACATCAAATAAGTGATAATCAATCGTCTTCGTAATCACCTATTCAATAAATCTCCAAAACGAGCCTATGTAATCATTTAAGAACCAAAAACCAAAAATCTTATGTTTGTCCAAGAACCATCTGAACAAACTAATAATCAACCTGTGTGTGTGTGTGTTGGAACCAACCTGTTCCAATTTGAAAATCAAAATAACTTGATTTTCTGTGTCGTCCGATAACCCTCCTGTGTGTGTTGTCTGATATCAGCAACAACTAGCAGTATTAACTATTTTTATCGGACAAGGCTAGCAGTTGTAATTGCTTCTAGCAGTACTAACTTCCTTTAACCCAAACAGTATTAACATAGGAAGCAGTATTAACTGCTTAAATTCAATAGCAGTATTAATATCATGAAGCAGTATTAACTTTTTAATCCCAAGCAGTAGTAACTAACTGCTTTTACCACAAGCAGTAGTAACTGCTTTTTAACACTAGAAGTATTAACCAACAATAATAACAGTAGTAACTGCTTTTATACCTTAGAAGTATTAACTTATGACTTACTATTGTTCTTCCATACTAGGTAGCACAAAGTACATTAGCAGCATTAACCATCCTTGACAGCATTAAGTATATACTTGGCAGCACTAAGTATATACTAGCATCATTAAGTATGTACTAGCAGCATTAAGTATATACTAGCAGCATTAATATGTACTTGAGCCCTAGCAGCATTAACTGAGTTGAGTAGCACTAATTTAAACAAACAATAAGAACAATCCAATCAGCATTAAATCATCTTTAACAACAATTACTTTGTATAACAAATCCAACAGTAATAACTGCTAACCCTACAGTAGTAACCATCCTATTACCAAGTTGTATACCAGCTTGAACAAGACATTGCCTTGAAAGTTTCCATGTATTTGATTTAACACGATAATGATCAGAATAACATAACATCCTTCTCTTCCAAATCATGACCACCAAAGATACCCATTAGTGCAACCCCCAACTTATACAATCAAGGCTTTTATCAGAAAACCCTAAAAGTGTTTGAATGAATTCATACCAAGCCGTGTATACACGACATTAGATCCGAAAAAAATATACAAACCCTAATTGTCTAGGGTTTGATCAGTTAGAGCACAACGGATCAAAAAGAAACCCAAACAAATAGTAACAAAGCTTACCAATCGTATTGCATACCCAAACATGTAGAGAGGACGATTATAAGCATCATTATAGCACTGAATCCTTCCAAAACCCAAGAAAAAACCCATAAAACTTTCACCATAAGATAACTTGAAAATTAGGTTTTTAGGGTTTCTTCAAAAACCTTTGGGGGGTGTAAGGGAGTCCTGATCCCAAGAGCCGACTAGGCTCTGATACCACATGTTGAGAAACTTTTAAAAGCTCAGTCTAGGATTAGCTTATGAAATATGAATCCAACCGCAGCAGTGAAAATTCAATAAGAAAAGCAATATTTCAAACAAGGTTTTTTATTTATTGAACATTCCACCTTCTACCCCCAAACACTATAATTTGGGATTACTAACTAATAAACTAACTATTTTGTGGGACGTGTAAACCCACTCAAACAATACGTTTTCTATCTATGATGCACACACACACCTTTGCTAGACGACTCTCATTAGAGAGCTCTATGTTTCTGGATATATTTTTCTAAATGCCTGGACCTCTTTTTATAGGATAAGGAGTCCTAGGCTTACAAGGAAACTAATTAATATATTAATGAGAGAATCAATAAATTATTCAACATTATCTTCTCATTAATATTCATTCTTATCTTATTTTGACCAAATCTTTATTTTCTTCTATAGAGGCCATGTAGTCAATACGACACCCCGAAGAGGCCTCAAATCATTATGAAACTCCCTAGTAATATAGAACTATGTATATATAAGTTATATGTAAAAATCATAAAGAAAAGGGTTTTGGATACATAACCATAAAAGTAAATTAAAAACTAGTTTTATGTAGTTATAAATCCAACTTAAAAACGCGCGTATCTAACTCGTTATAAGGCCGTTTTTCTTGGGGAAACTCTCTAAACCAAGCTAAAAATGTCTACTTTCATTATTTCAAATCCTTTATTCCATTTCATAAGTTTTAGATGTTGGTTTAAGCAAAAACACTTTCGGACCTGCTCAAAGCAGTTTTTAAGAACTTGAGTCGTAAATTGGCTATAACTCTTTTGTTTTCCTATAAAATAACGCGTTTTCGGAGTCTATGATTATCTAATCTGAGTCTAGTTTTCAAATATGTAAGCCACTTGACTCACTTTGTTACCAATAAAAGTTATACTCAAAATGGTTCATAACAGTCACTGTTGTCCCTAGACAGCAGGTTTGCCTCCCGGTAAAAGGGCCATATCTCCCTTGTTACTTATCGAAACATGTTGGTTCAAGTATCAGATTTTAAGTCAAATATTTCTCTAAATATACTTCAACTGGACCAAATGCCCAAAACGCACCTAACCTAGTGGTTTTTACAAAATAAATTTGGTGTGCAGAATCATGTCCGAATTTAGTAACTTTCTTTGCGTGACTTACTAGCCATAGCAAATGATCTTTAAAAATTCCCAAAACATTCAGAGAACATCACAAGACATATATTTATATGACTTAGAAACAGCTAGGGCCAAAAATATGTCTACATATGTTTTATAAATTCAAACTTAAGCATGATATTCGAAATCAGATTCTGAGTTTTAAGCAACAAGCTTTTCATTAACTTTTTCAACACCACAAGTATATAATTCCTAATATGAACATGGAATGCATATATATATATGAAATACAAGTATAGAGATATTGTGTTAACCTTATGTGATGATGATATGAACACAACAAGATCTAAACAATAGTTTAGATTCAAAATCCAAGCTAACACCAAATGAAACCCTAATCTTGCTTAACCCTTTTCAAAGCTTAACCAAGCCTTCAAACCTTCTTAGAATGTCTTAGAAATGATATAGGAACACTTGCGTAGGTTGTAAAATAAGTTGTGTGAATTATTTTGGTGTGTTTGTTTTATGTCGTAGGTGGGAGAGAGCCAAGAGAGCAAATGAGTTTGATTTTTAGATAATGAAATGTGTTGAATGATTTCTATAAGTCTTGCACTTTATGAATAACATAAATATCTCCTAGAAAAGGTTTTACAAAGTGTAAGAGAAGTGACGGGGGGGCATGGGTTGCTAAGAGATTGGCATAGAGCATTAGAGTGTGTAAGTAAACTAGTATGACTA
>BQNB010124139.1:0-19986 GCA_026074375.1 Tanacetum coccineum
TTTAGGCGGCTAAAAGATCTTCAACGGTTATATTTGAATAAAATAAATTGATTTTATTTCAACCAGTATTAAGTGAAAGCGACCAGACTTAAAAAATTCACTACCAGACTTAAATTAGTCAACCAGTATTAATAATATTTACAGCAAGTTGACTACAACATCATTACTTACAACCAATTTGCATCCAATTGGCAAGTGACAGCTGGCATTTCCTTCCAAGTTGATTCTGCAACATCCTTTCAAACTTCAAGTAGTACCTGCAAAATTAGTCTATACAAGAAAAGTAATTCTAATCTAACTAATACTTAGCCAAATTAATTTAAGACTACTACCAAACTTAATATTTAACTACCAGTATTAAGTGGTTATCAGTTTAAACTTTTACACTAGCAGACTTAATATTAAATTACTAGTATTAAATTTCTATATTACCAGAACTAATCCTAAATTATACTACCAGTATTAAATCTAACTTAAACTACCAAGATTAATTCTAACTACCAGACTTAATGCAGAACTACCAGGATTAATTCTAACTACCAGAATTAATTCTATATTTAAACTACTTTACATAAAATTTACACTTTTTCCTCCCCTTAAATGTAGCCTATGGGTTTACCATCCCAATGTTAACCAGCAAAAAATTAAACCTTAGACCATCAAATGGTTTGGTTAACAGATCAGCTACATTTAAGTCTGTGTGAATTTTCTGCACTTGTATCAGCTTCTTCTCATAACAATCCCTAATGAAGTGATGCCGTATCTCAATGTGCTTTGTCTTTGAGTGATAGACATGATTCTTGATTATGCAAATGGTGCTTTGATTATCAATATGGATAATGGTGTTCATGAAATTGAAACCATAGTCTAATAATTGATTTTGCAACCATAGCACTTGACCACAGCAGCTTGCAGCAGCTACATATTCAGCTTCAGTTGTTGAAGTAGCCACTATTGTCTGCTTTTTGCACTGCCATGAGATTAATCTCCTTCCAAGAAATTGGCAGCCACCAGTTGTTGACTTCCTATCAAGGTTAGCAGCAGCATAATCACTATCCGAATAAGCAACTAAGTCAAGAGGAGATTCTCTTGGATACCACAAGCCTAGCTTTGGTTTTCCCTTGATGTACTTGAAGATTCTCTTGACTGCATAGAGATGGGACATCTTTGGAGTAACCTGAAATCGCGAACAAGCACAAACTGCATACATTATATCAGGCCTTGAGGCTGTTAGATACATAAGACATCCTATCATGGATCTATATAGATGTAAATCCACATCAGGACCTCCTTCATCTTGAGCCAAAGGGGCCTTTGTTTCCATAGGAGTAACTGCAGACTTCACACTAACAAAGTCAAACTTCTTCAGGATCTCAGCAACATACTTGTCTTGAGATATAAAGATCCCTTCTTGGCTTTGCTTGACTTGTAAACCGAGGAAAAATGTAAGCTCTCCCATAGCACTCATTTGAAACCTCCCTTTCATTAAGGCTTCAAATTCATCACTCCAAGACTTCTTTGTAGATCCAAAAATGATATCATCTACATAAATTTGAACTAGAATGATATCCTTTTTGTCCTTCTTTATGAATAGAGTCTTGTCTATGGTTCCCCTTCGATAGCCATGCTTCTCTAAAAAGGTAGATAGAGTAGCATACCAAGCTCGAGGAGCTTGATGTAGCCCATACAAGGCTTTAACAACCTTATACACTTTCTTGGGGTGATCTGGATCAACAAAACCAGGAGGTTGAGAGACATAAACCTCCTCTTCAATAGTGCCATACAAGAATGCACTCTTCACATCCATCTGATAGACTATAAACCCCATATATGAGGCAAAGGCTAAAAATAACCTTATGGCTTCCAATCTAGCCACAGGTGCAAAAACCTCATCATAGTCTATCCCTTCTTCTTGCCTATGACCTTGAGCTACCAGCCTTGCTTTGTTCCTGACAACTACTCCCCTCTCATCCTTCTTGTTCCTGTATACCCATTTAGTTCCTATCACCTTAGCACCATTGGGTAAATCAACCAAGACCCATACTTGTTGAAGCTTGAACTGCAACAGTTCTTCCTGCATAGCTTCAACCCAGCTTTCATCTTCAAGGGCTTCTGAGACTTTCCTTGGTTCAGATTGAGATAAAAAGCAAGCAAAAAGACAATGTTGTTGATCTTTATGATTGCTTCTTTGCTGTGCTTGTATGTAGCTCACTAGAGCATGAGCTTCAGTGATCTTCTTGAGAGAGCTTCTAGTCTGAACAGGTGTATTGGGATCTCCAAGGATTTGACTTTGAGGATGAGCATTGTGAATCCTCAGAGTGTGGTTTGTACTGACATCTACCTCATCTGGTAGATTGTTGAAATCAGTAATAATCCCATCATCATCATAAGAAGCCTTTTCAAAGATACCTTCACTTGATTTATCATAAATCCTTATTTCAGGCATCTCATCATCATCTGCATCAGAGAAGACCTCTTCTTCATGATCAGCACTAGGAGAGATAGCTTCAATATTGCCAGGAGTAACTTCCTCAAAACCAGTATTAAGATTATCACTACCAGTATTAACAGGATTAGTACTGGTAGGTGCTGTTGCAGGTACTGGTCCTAAGTGCTTCAAAGCAAGAGCATCCAGCTCTTTTCTAAAGGTCATAATGTCATCAGCAGACTTGGATATTGGTGTAGAAGATGGCTGCTTCTTATGGAGGAATCATCTGAAGTAGCAAATCTTTATAGAAAGCAGATGTAGAAGAAACCACCATGTTAGGTCAGCATCCTCCTCAGTTTGACATCAAATCAATGACCTCCCTTTTGATCCTGCAGGGTAGCTTTGATTGTGCACATAAACAGGTAATATAGTTTTCATGATAGTCCTGTAAATAATCTAAGTCAAACATCCACGCTTATGGCCTATTTCCCATGTACATTGGGTTTTTCCACCAAGAAATTATACAAGAAGTTTACTTCAACTCTTTATGGTGACTAAGTTATAAAACCCTACAGGCTTTACTATTGACAGGTAACCACAAGAAAACCCCATCAGGATTTTCCATCAAACTTACCTAGTGGGCTACGAGTAGGAGATGGTAACATGCGCCCAATGGTCTATATAGCTAAGGATTGGTTTGTGGCCATACAAAAGCTCATAAGAGTTTTGTTTTGAGGCATGGGTCATCTCTTTACCCTGTTGAAGGTATAGCAAGCAGTAATTAACTACTTCCTGCCCAAAAAGTGGAAGGTAAGTTGTGAGTCAGCTAGCATTGTCCTAGCACCTCTATTAGGGACTTATTCATTCTCTCAGCAACCCCATTTGCTGAGGAGATTCTTTGCATTACAAAACTCCTAGTTTTATACCCTTTTCCCCCACAGAACTCAAGCATCAACCCTGTTTTTAAATTCCTGTCCCCATTATCTGATCTAATGATTTTTACTTTTTGAGTAAGTTTGGTTTCTATCTGTCTATAAAAGTCTTAAAGATCCACAGTCTCATCCTTTTTGCTAGAAAAGAAAACCCAACAAACCTTGAATAGTCATATCAGTAATCGCTAGACAGTAGACTTTCAATGTTTGATACACCCTTACAGAAGTTGGTCCCAAATAAATCCATAAGCAAGGTATGTAATGGGTGGTTACCTATCTATCAATCTTGCCTTATAGGAGGGCCTTTGTGTTGCTTTTCCTTCACTGACAAGCAAAACAAGTGTGGACATTGTTTGAAACTCTTGGAAGGTAACCCTCTGAACTAGTTTCACCTTCACAAGTTTATCTAAGTTTTTGAAATTAATGTGACCGAACCTCCTTTGCCACAATTTAGCTTCATTAGATGAGCTTTTGCTAATAAACAAGTGTATCCTTTTTGAAGAATCAACAGTTTTCATATCAAAAGTATGACCATGTAGTGTTGTCCCTAGGAACTTTAAGAAGAAACCTGATTTTCATCAGGCAATCTTAAAGACAGAGGACACCAACAAAACACTCCTTTTCAGTAAAAAGTACATTTGAAGCTTTTATCACATATCTGAGATATGAGAATAAGTTTAGTAATGTCCCAAGTTTCATTCACAAAAGCACAATCAATCAAAACAAAATTTTCCAATCTTCTAATTGTACCTTTTCCACTGCAAACACTTCCCGCCTTTACTTCCTCCAAAAGAAAACAGAATCCCACTTTGAAAAGTTCATGGATAATCTTCAAGATGGGCCCTGTTACCAGTCATGTGCCCAAAACATCCACTATCAAAAATACCTCTATGTCCTCCATATGCTTATTAGTGGATAATCCTGTCGGCATGAACAAAAAGAGATAGTTTCTCTTTGGACCCATGCCTTCACGAGCTTTGGGTCTGACCTTGTGTACCTAGAAGAGTACATTAACATATGAAGCATGGTTGGTTCACTATAGGTAATGTAAGATGTGGTGTTGTTTAACTCCAAACACAACCTGCTTAGGTCTTAACAACAGTACCACATTTTGCCCTAACATCAAACTTATTTGACTGTATGCTGTATTCTTTGTAAAGGGCTATTTACAGAGATCTTTGTAGTTGAAAAACATTTCTATGGACTTTTAAAGATTCCCTGTGAAGTCTTGTTTGATAATATTGGTCTAGTTACTCTGGCATTATAAACATCAAAACCCTACCAAAATTAACAGTTTTGTTTGCCAGTTATAAAATCTAGAACCACCAGACTTATTTTGAGTGCCAGAATTAACATACATGCTACCAGAATTAACATGTTGCTTGCCAGTATTAACATTTACCCTACCAGTTTTAATAGTTCTGCTAGCAGTACTAAAATTGGGTCTAATGTTATTTAGTTGTACAGGTCTGGGAGTGAATTGATTTGCTTTATTCACCGAGTTAGAGTTAGTCCAGGCTGTGGTTCCTTGCCTAATATTAGCAAGAACCCACCCAATGAGCTCTTAACAGCGCCTTCCTAGCCATCTTTGTCTCATAAATAGTCACACACCCTAATCAAGAGACAAAGACTTCCACGCATCACACCCACAACAAGGTATTTATCTTCAAAATAAATCCTTGCACCTAATTTCCCTTCCATTCATTGTATTCCAATTTCTGTCTATTATATGAAGAAAAATGGTTTTAGGTAGTCACAGTTGACCAAATTTGTTGCCTAGGAGTTTTACATGCCGTGCACAACTAGGATCAACTGTTTGTGGAGGTTGAGCGCCACTTGTGGTTGAGTCTTTTGGGTGGAAGTGGATAACCTGCTCACTATAAGAAGGTATAGGGACATAGTCATCAATTACTGAAATGGTTAGATACAATCCATGCTCCCCAACACTGACATTGGATTTGACAAGTTAGATGAAACAGTGAAACTTGCATCAGACTCAATAGTGACTATATATAGTGAGGTTGAGGCCCATATATAAACATACTCATTACAGAGAATCATCTATGTCCTCTTGTTCCCTAGGGTATAATCACCACTAAAGGTGGATTGATGGACACCTTTGATATTCTACTGTTTGAATCTGCTGTATAAGTGGGATATCATTATATCGCTGCATTAGGTTTCCCTAAAAGCAAAAATACTCTCTACTTATCTCTTCCCCAGATCCTATGACCTCAGCATTTTAATTTGATGCCATATCCTAACCAATCTTAATGTTGAGCACATCCCACAATCAACTAGCTTCCAAAGACTGTTAGAAGATGCAAACCAAGAATCAAACAATTATTTTGATAAAACATCTTTGTCTTTTTACATCTTTCATTCCTATTCTTCAATACTTTATCAGCTTTTCATCTTTCAAAATTTGATTAGCCTGAAAAATTAATTTTTCATTTAGAGGAAGATTGCTGTTAAGGGGAGGCATTAAACGCTGAGATTCTCATTCTTAACCGCTAGCGTTATGGGCTAACTTAAGGCATGCATCTTGGGTACCAAATTCAGAATCTGCAATTCATCATACTTAGGCATGAAGAGCTATTGTAATGAAATCTAAACAAATTTAGAACACATGGATACCTCATTATTCACAGTGAAAGACCATTAGAGCATAGAATGAGTTCCTCATCTGTAGTCCAGCTCTACCCCAAGTGATCTGACCTTCATCCAATAGTCCATCAAAGCTTCCTTTTCAGTTCTCACTGGCTTGAAATCTGACCACTACCTGCTTCCCTGCCAGCTACCTTCCTTGAACCTTTAAACTTGCACTCCCTAGCAAAATCCCGAGGTATTATGTGGCAATTTAAACATTCAACATTTCTCTTATCAAATGCCACATGCAATTTTCCATCCCCTCTGTGCCTCAACTGACTACTTGTAGAACTTCTATGATCTTGATGTCGAGTCATAGCAATCTGCCAATTGATAACCATTTCTTCCAAATCCAATCATCGAATTTGACTAGTTCTTCCATGTATCAAAATCCACATCATCACATATTGTGGGCTAGAAAAGAATTGATAACCACATCAGCAAGACCATGAGTAGCAGATGAGTTGTTGCTCTTGGAAGAGGAAGAGGGATAGTAACTATAGGCTTCCTGAGCTGTAACCTGTGGGGTTATGCTTGCTTGAAGATCTCTTTGGCTTGAGATAGAATAGCACATTATCAATCTGTCAGGGAAAAGATGATGTCATTTTGGATGTCATTGTTCAAATACGCAGCAGATTAGTGTAAAAATCATCTATTGACAGTTGTGTCAAATATTCTTCTCGTTCTCATTGTCCATGCTGAGAACTGTCCCACGCAGGAGGAAGGGACCATCAAAAACTTGTGATTACTCTTCCTCTGACACACCAGCACCAAGGGCATCCAAAATTGTATAGGAGTATTTGGAACCAATCATACCCTTGTCTCCAGGCTTTGTGTTTCCTTAGACGAGATAGTAAATTGCCTCAAACTGTGTTTCAAATATGCTTTTTAGCATTTTCTTTGAGTTCGCATTGCCACCAAACCTGTCTTAAATGGCTGGCCCAAAGTCTTCTTTTGCATCATCAGCATGAAAACGTCTGAGAAGATCTTTGGAATAGCCAATAACAATAGTGTCAAGCTTTTCTTCTTATCTTCCTCAGCAAACACTGTTACTTCCAGTGTGGTTGAAGGAAGAACCTTGTAAAAAAACACCATCCATACCTTTGGTGCATCGCTCTTTTGAGTTCCCATTCAGAATCACTTTTCCAGACTCATACTATATAAATCAAGATAAGTTCCATCTCAATTGCCCACGTATCATATAATCAACTTTTTGAAGGACGGGCATTTTGATGGTTGAAAAGAGTGTTTGTGTGTGAATAATTTTTGTAGTTTAGCAGACATATCTCCTTTGTTGATGCTGTAACAGAGTCCCGCCTAAAGATGCATCATTCATGAAGATAAAGTTCATCATCATCATGAAGAGAAAAAGTCACGTTGCAGACATGATTATTTGAATTTTGGTGGAATAAAAGGTGTTTTGATTCTATGTTCAAATCTTGTGTAAAGTCCCCGATGGAGTGCTCTGATCATACCACTAAGGTCCTTATCAACAGGATCTCATTGAGCCTAGACGACTTATAGTCCGTTGAATAAAGCCAAAGATACGATTAGACATACCGTAATACAAAAAAGTACCAGTCGGAATAAATCAATATCTAACCAAGATAACACAAGAACGAATATACTAAAACTTGCTATAACTATTACTATTTGATTAGAATTCTTCAACTCAACACATACACACCTTTTGTAACTAATGCAAATCTACTTCCCTTTTAATAATTTAAAGGAACCCTAACGCGTTAAGAGATAAATGCTTATCTCTTCCTAGATAATAACGCACATTGATAACTAATACAAAATATTACAACCAAGACTTAACTTTTCTGACTACACAGAATTTAACTTTAATACTTTCACACTTAAGTTAGTGCAGGCAGACTTAACTTGCTCTACCAGACTGAACTTCTATACTAACAGTACTAACTATTACTCTATCAGTACTAACTTGAACTAACAGACTTAACTTTTAAAACTAACAGTAATTTAGTCTGTTCTACAATATTTTCCTAACAGTCATTCTTGTTGGTGTATTACTGTTGGTGAAGCTTACGAGTCCTATTCTTTAGCTTATAAGAGTTAAGGAGTGAGCAATTACCATAGAGTCGCGGATCAAATATGATTTAGGCCAGTATTTAGTGGTTTTTGTCGCCTTTTCTTTTCTAGAGTATTGGTATCGATAGAGATTAAAAAGAATGATCAACCCTTAAACCTTATCATATTAACCCAATTTACCTTTTTATACTTGTTACTCCTTAGCTTTAGTGGTGGAGATGTGTATCCTTGCCAAGCTTTATGATAAATACCTTTCACGACCGGAGCTATATGAGCTAATTACTTACAAATTGTTACAACATAGATTAGTTGAGTGATTTAAGTGATTTCATTTTCCTTTTTCGTAAGGTGTTTGGTTGTGTGCTAGTAATTGAATAAAAATGCTTAAAGAAAAATCCCAAACCATATCGTTTGGAAACCATTTGTCATAAGGAAATTTTGAAGTCTACTTGAAGTACAAGTAAAACCAAGTAATGAGGGATATTTTAAAGACAACAAATAATGTCTATTTTATAGCATCATATTATCAAGTCTCTAATGCCGTTAATAACATTCTTTTATATAAGAATTGGTACTTAATTGATTATATATATCAATTGCAGTACTTATCGAGCATTTGGTGAAAGTTAGCTAAAAGGCACGCATTATGGAGCACAAACGAAGAGTTCAAGAAAGTCTACTGACCCCGACAACCTATACGCCGTATCATTCTAGAAGCATACACCATATCCAAGACTTTGACTAACTAAAAGACCATTGCCTGAATTTGAAGAATATGTCGTATCCACATCAACGATACACCGTATATAATACTTTGGTTAACGAGAAAACAACTGTTTTGTACCTCAATACGCCGTATCTTAGCAAGAAGATACATTGAGTCCGTGCACTAACTTCAACAAGACAATCCATGGACGAGAAGAGTAGTTATAACGCCGAATCCAGAAAATCTCATACGCAGTAATTCCAAGGTCGATTCCAGAATAATCTAGTAATATAAAAAAACGAGGAGCCCATACAATTTACCCCAATACACCATATGAACTTTTTTAATACGACGTATCGACTGATTTCCAGACCCTATAAATAGAAGACCTAAAATACGATTTTAGCATGCCAGAATGAAAAGCGGCTAATTTTATATGCTTTTAACCACCAAGTTCAATTCTTAGAAGATTTAAGAAGCCAATAAGGTCCTGCAAAGTTCTCCAATCAAAAAACCCTGTGTAATCCTACACTTTATATACCGTTCGGCTTAAAGTTATGTTTATGTTACTTATTAAATCTTCATAATATGAATTCATGTATTGTTACAATAATTATCAGCTAATACCTTTAGGTATTAGCTATGTTTATGATAATTTAATGTTTGGTTTGTTTATATTGACTATTTACTTATTTGTTGCGTGTTGATTATGTTTATCACTTCATACTCGTTTATGTGCTTAAGTATGTGTTTAACCTATCATTCAACTGGATATAAGAATATAAATATCGCTTAGCTAGAGTCCGAGATAGAACTACATATAGCCGTTTACATATCTAGAGCAATATGATCACAAATATTGACATGTCTTTGCCTTTGGTTAAGTGAATAGGTAGACTAAGCAGTGACTTAGGATTACACATAACATTCTGTTTCCTTAGGTGAAGATCTAGACAGTGGACTACTAGTATATTAATAGCCATTAAGCAATAAGTTATTAAAGCCTCAGTGAGCTAGGTTCCGATATAATCACCAATATTGTCTCCTAGATAGATTATAATCAGTTGTAAACGTTTTATGCGGGTTTAGGTTAATTGTGACAGGATTAACTAGAATACAAACCTAGAGTTTAGGGAGAAGTCCTACCTAAACTTAAGAATGATATATCATCAACAAAGTAAAATAATCATTTCACTCATAAACACTACCTATGTTTTTTAGATTAAATTGGCTAATACATTTTCCTTACATTAGGCTCGACTGCTTCTTTAATCATTTGTTTGTCAACTTGTGTGTGTTAATTGTCATCATTTAGATTAGGTAAACCAAAACTCATGCCAGTATCTCAGACTAAGAACCCCTATTTGCGTTAGTTAGGTTTAAATAGATTTAATTTGAATAAATTAGGACTAACTTAGATAACTAAAATACTGATATATTTAAGTATTAATGATCGCCCTTAGTGATCGATACCTTACTTACCAACGAACATACAAGTGATCAGGTACACTGCCCGTTAGTGTTAGTTAATAGGTAAAGTCGACAAAATATAAATAGTAAAACTTTATAACAAATATTACCTACACAACGACATGCATCAATTATATTGGCAAATACATCACAAAGAGCAGGATTAGTAAAGGTGACTCGCTTCTTCTTACTCCTTATTATATACCAATAAATATAAACATATATAAATATACAACAAGGATCAGGATCCACAAGATCAATGAAACCGGAAG
The DNA here is from genome assembly GCA_026074375.1 of Tanacetum coccineum. Lineage (NCBI taxonomy): Eukaryota > Viridiplantae > Streptophyta > Magnoliopsida > Asterales > Asteraceae > Tanacetum > Tanacetum coccineum. The sequence continues at coordinate 10,516 of BQNB010124139.1, forward strand.
CAGTATAGAGTGTCTCCGGGTCGTTATGTCCCAACGAGGCTTGAATGGAAAATCGAATTACGGATTGATGATTGATGATTGAGTATGACAAGGATGTGAATATGATTGGGCACTAAACCTAATAGGCAAATGCACATAAAAATAAGCAAAGAAAATAAGCTGGAACAAGAATAAAAGCTAGAAATGGTAAAAACACTTAAATTTTTTACACTAAGACACCAATAAGCTCAAATAAGCTTAAGACAAGCCAAATAAGCTAAACTAACTCTAAATAAGCAAATTCAAAAAGCAATTAAGCTAAATTAAGCAAGGAAACTCAGCAGTACTAGCAACAGTATTACAGTTTTAACTAACAGTACTAACTTGGAGTTAGTACTGCTAGCTTAAGGTTAGTACTGCTAGCTTTAACAAAACACAATGAAACAAGAAATAAGCAAATAAGCTAAACAGATATTTAACTAACCCTAATAAGCACTCAGGCATAAGAATAAGCAACTAGAATAAACTAAAAATGGCAACGAGCTAAAAGCTACAAACTGATAAACTATTGAAAGTACTTTGCAAAGGAAAATAAGCTTAAATAAGCTTACTCTTAAAGACAGTAAAGGAAAATGGTTTAATCTACTCTAAAAAGCTAATGAAATCTTAAATAAACCGAAATAATAAGCTGATAAGCTAAAATGAACCACCAGTACTAACAGTTTTAACTAACAGTACTAACTTGGAGTTAGTACTGCTAGCTTTAAGTTAGTACTGCTAGCTTTAAAATCTAATTGACTTAAAAACATCAAATTTCGCATTAAACTCTGAAAAAGTGTTACAAAGATGAAGTAGGAATCTGTAATGACTTGAAAACATAAAATTAAGTTAAGATATTCTATGATTATTAAAAACTAAAAATAACCTATACTCTGGTGTGGGTTACAACAGCCCTTATTTTATACTAAAAAGAATTAAGGACTTGGGTTCTTGGACTTTTCTCTCTTCTATCTTCTGTGTTTCTTTGTAGAGACAAAAACCAGTGTGCTTATGTGTGAGGTGATTCTACAAACAAATCCCAGCCTTCAATTTCTTTTATGCTTTTTGATCAATCATAGCCATCCAAAAAGCTTGGAAGTGGTGAGGGATTGCCAACATGGCACTTATTACAGCTAGGGGGGGGGGAAATAGAGGAGTGGTTGAAATGATTTATCTAGGGTGTTGAGTGTTTTTGCAGGGAGAAGGTATGGGACGACATCCCCTAGCTGTACCTGGGTTTTTGTTGGGCGGGAAAATGGTCTTTGGGTAAGTTGGCAGCTTTGGCCCCTCATCTCTTATAACTTTATTTCAAACTTCGCCCGGTTTGCAATTTCGACCCTTGTCTTTTAACTCTTGTAATACAACTTGAGGTTTGGCAATTTTAGTCCCTCAAGTTGTATTTTCTTCATGTGGCTGGCTTTTGACTTTGACTGACTTTGGCTTCGGATTGACTTTGTCTTTTCCATCCCGTGCTTAGTTTGGTCGTTTTTGGCTTTCTTTTTGAGTATCCGTTCCTGCACAATTCAAATGCAAAACATACAAATACAATGTATCTTTGGTACGTTTTTAGTCTTTTAAGTCCATTTTTAATGGAAAATGGTATGTGTAATTAAGCACATACCAAAAGGAAAAAATAATATCATCTACATAAATTTGTACGAGTATGATATCCTTGCATTCTTTCCTGGTTAATAATGTAGCATCGAAATCACTTTTGGAGAACTCTTGAGATAGTAGAAACTTCGACAACATATCATACCAAGCACGTAAAGCCTGCTTTAAGCCACAGAGAGCTTTCTTCAACTAGTACACATGGTTTGGATTGTCTTGATCTACAAAGCCCTCTGGTTGACTAACATGACCTCTTCTCATAGCTCGTCGTTTAAGAAAGCATTCTTGACATCCATTTGGTATATTGTCATATTCTTATGGGTGGCATTTGTAATGAAGACTCGAATGGCCTCAATTCTAGCAACCGGTGTGAATGATTCCTCAAAATCAATTCCTTCCTCTTGACGAAATCCCTTAGCTACCAACCTAACCTTGTTTTATAATACCCTACCAAATTCATCACGCTTAACCTTGAAGATCTACTTAAGATTAATTAGCATGACAAAATTTGGACGTGGTACTAATTCCCAAACTTGCAGATGTTCAAACTCGTGGATTTCTTCTTGCATCACTTAGATCCATGAAGATTCAAACAATGCTTCTTTATAATTCTTGGGTTAAACTGAAGTAAGGAAAACATCAATGTAACACCACATGGCATCGATTTGTAGTTGTTTTCTTATAGAGACTAGTCGAGAGGGATTACCGATAACATAATCCAATGGATGGTTCTTTTTTCCATTTGCTAGGGTGTTCAAATGGTTGGTAGTTGGTATGCACATATGATTCAATGACGACTCTTGAAGTTGATTCCTTAAAACTTGGTTCCTGATTTAAAATATTGGTAAAGAGGTCATTAAATTGTACATTTGGAGGTTCGTGTCCTTCAACATCTTGATGTAAGATTGGTGCTTGTAAATCCTTAGGAGTTAGTAAAGTACTAGCAGACGGTACATCTTGATCAACTAAGGTTGAGAAAGGTGTACTGGTTGTATCAATAGGAATTAGAGCAACAACAACAACGGGAGGAGCATGTGATACAACACTTGGAGGCTGAAAGTATTCATCAAACATTGGTTGAAAGAGGATATCCCAGTCTTTCTTGGTTGGTGGAACATAAGGTGTTGAGGGAGAAGGGTTTTGAACGAGTCCTGAACTGATTGTTCTAGGAGTCAAAGGGTCCTGAATCAAATTTTTTAGAAGCCATCGTTGTCAGCTCATCAAATTTAACATGGATAGTTTCCATGATCAAGCGGGTCCGTCTATTATAGATTCGGTAAGCCTTCTTTGAGGGAGAATATCCGATGAAAATTCTAATATCAGCTTTGGGTGTCAGCTTACCCAGATCTTCACTGTCATTGGTTGGGTAGCACAATGCACCAAAGGCATAAAAATATGTTAAGTCAGGTTTCTTGTCATGTAGAAGCTCATAAGGGGTTTTGTTGTGACATTTACTGATTAAAGATCGGTTCTGAGTAAAACAAGTTGTTGCTACTGCTTCTGCCCATAGAAATAATAGAGCCTTAGAAAATATCAACATTGTGTGAGCAGCTTCCACTAAAGTCAGGTCCTGTCTTTCGACAACGCCTTCTGTTGTGGAATACACGTAACTGAAGTTTAGTGTGAGATCTCGGCATCTTCATAATAGGCATTCAGTGTCTAGTTATCAAACTTTGTTCCATTATATGTTCTAATATTCCTGACAGTTTCACCTAGACGAACTTGAATTTTCTTCAGAAATTTAATCACGAACTATGGAGTTTTATCCTTTGATCATAAAAATTTTACCCACGTAAACCAAGAATAATCATCAATAATAACCAAAATATAATTTTTCCCATTTATACTCTCAATTCTCATTGGACCGCAAATATCCATGTGCAACAGATACAGTTTCTCTTAGATGGAGTCTTCATATTTGGGTTTGTGGGTGTGTTTCTTGCTTTTCTCTAAAGAATAGGCATAACATAAATGATCTTTCTAATACATTAATTTGGGTAGCCCTCTAAACAGTCCTTGTTTGGCATGTTCATTAATAGTGCCGAAGTTCAAATGAGACAACCTTCGATTCCATAACTAAGACTTAGTCTTTCAAGCTTTAGCAAGAGACAAATTAGAGAGGATTGCATCATTTCTTCCAGTGATATTGTGTACAAATTTGTTCCCCTTACTCCCTTGAGTAGATCTACACCTTCTAAGTCATGAACAAAACATGTGTGTTTGTGAAATGCTACTTCAGGATCAGAATCACATAATTGACCCACTAAGAATAAGTTGTGTCCTAACCCCTCTACATAATAAACCTAAGAAATCATGAAATTTCCTATCTGATAATCCCCATAAACCATGATTGCTGCAACATGATGATTCCTAAATCTAACGATGCCCATGAACTTGCTTACGAAATTGATGAGCTAAAGGCGTTGTCCGGTCATGTGCTTGGAGCAACCTGAATCCAAGTACCAGAGGATGATTTGAACAACCTGAAATGGACACGGAAAGAAGATGAAGAAGTGGAAATAGTGGATCCCTAATTTTTGTTGGGTTCTGAGTTGTTAGAAATCTTAGATTCTACACTCTTAGATTTGCTACTTGAACCTACATTTTTTGCATTTGGTTTTCCTGAATTGTTACTACTGGATGGTGTTTTCTTAACTACTTAGCTGGGACAGGCTTCTTAGGAGGCACTACTATAGTGGAGGTAAACCTAGTTAAAGGGCACTTATTTCCATCTATAGTAAAGGTCCGTCCTGTTGGTATCCATTTATATCCAACAGTAGTGAAAACATGATCCGTAGGTTTCCATTCTTGCTTCTTATTGCTCTTAGCAGACCTAGATTTTGCATGCTTGTTTACAATATTTAGATAATCAACAACACATAAATCATGACAAGCATTAAATAAACATTCATCACATGTTTTGCAAATAGATTTAGAATTCGCTTTAAACACATTTGTCTAGGTACTTGCATTACATTTAAAAACATGATTCTTTTTATTTAAACTATATTTTGCGCTCCTAAGGTGGTCTTCTACTTTATTATTCTGGTTGCTACTAGCAATTCGCGAGATCCTATTTTTCTTGGTATTGCTTAAAGGCTATGATCGCTACCACTAGTAGTAATCTTCACTCCTGTAGAATTCAACAAATGTGGGTTAGTAATCTTAGAGTTTCGTGAGTCTGCCTGGTTTGGTGTGTCACTTGTTGATCTACTAGGTTCTTTAAACCTAACTTTCTTACTCTTGTTCACTTTTGCTTTGGCAACCGATTTCTCATTCTTGGTTGGGGAACTAGGGTAAGTAGCATCTACATAAACTAACAATTCCTGGATTCGTGTTGTAAATTTACAAGCATAGTCTTACGCACTATCTAAAGGTTGTAAGGCTTTAGCTTGTTCTATGATGTCACAAAGGGTGGCACCATGTTCTTTTGCTTTCATAAGATAATCTACATGAGCTTTCCTATTTCTCTTAAGCTTCGAAGAAAATGGTGGCAGGTCTAATTTGTACATTCCCAGAGCAATCACACTAGAGTTATTGACTTGTATAGCACAATCAGACACACTTTTGGCTTTTAAAGTTGCAACGTAGTCTTTCAAGTGGCTGAGTGAGGTGTTTTTCTTTTGCAACTGAGCCTTCAATTCATTAATTTCGAAAAATTTAAGAAATGCAGAAGCATCCTGGTTTTGGCATGATTTGTTATTTTGAAAACTTTCTTTATATTGTTGTACTTTTATTTCAAGAGAAATACAACGGTTTTCAAGTCTTGAACATATGTTCAAAAGTTCATCATAAACAACCTTTTCAACCATATTTTTCTTATTAGAAAGCTCATCTTCAAGTTCTAACACTTTACTGTACTCATAAATGTAACTCTGTTCCATTTCAACATATGCAAGATTATCATTAATAGCAGGCACAACACACTCATTTTCAACATCAGCATGCATAGCAATACACATAACATCTTGATACAAAATATGCTCTAAAAGACGCTCATTCTCAAGTAAGAGTTCTTTCTCTTTAATCTCAAAACATTTCCTCTCTACATAACATTTGTCAATGTCAGTTTCCATTTAATTAAAAACCTCTTTAATTTTAGTCATTTCTTTTATAAGACCTTGATCAAACATTTGAAAATATTCTTTTAAGGTTTAAGAAAAAGGTATAACATCTTTTTCAAAATTTCCCCGAATGTGTTCAAATCCCCAAGTTCCCTCATTTTGATCCGTAACTTTGGTTCTAAAAGTTATGACTTTGTCAAAATTATTAACAAGACTTCTCATTTTATTAAAACTGTCTTTGACCAAACTGATTGTCAAACGTTTACAAGGAATTTCCTTTGGAGCTGGTTCGGGTTGAACAGGTGGTTTTTTACATGTGGGTTTTGAAATTGGTAACCAAAATGCTTGTTCTGTAGATAACTATTTTTGAGGAACAAAGTGAACAGAAAAATGCTTAGACAACTTGTTTAATGCATCATAATTAATGGGTTTAATGATCACATTCTTCTCTTTTGCAATTGGGTCATTTTGTTTCTCATGCGTTTTTACACTAGATGTTGCAGCTAACTCTAAGGTCTCTTCCGAATCAGGTACAAACAATGTATCATGTTTCTTAACAATGGTTTGACCACAATACAACGCTGGTTGTTTCTGCTGAACATTAGTGAGATACAGGGATTTTGATAACCAAGAGCTGTTTTGTGATTATCACCATAAAAAACTTGTGGTTTTGTTAACATATGCATCGTTTGCGTTGATTGACCCATTTTATAAACAATGTTCTCTAACTCCTTCTTTTTCTTTTCTAAAGCAATGATTTCATCAAGATATTTTTTTCTTTGGTTTCCTTTTTCAAAACATCAACAGTTGTTGTTATCAACTTGTTATCTGACATATGTGCAGAAAGATGTAACTTTAATGATTGAATTTCTTTTTCAAAATCTATAAACTTTGCATTTCTTTTAAGAATTACCATTCGCATTCGAGAATCTATGTACTTTTCAAGGTCATTTAAATTGAATTTTTTTCTCTCTTCAAAATTTTTGACATGTTCCTTATATCTTTTAAGCTTAGTCGTTAATAACTCATTTACAGTTTTATTCTCCTCATTCACAGCATTACATTATGAAACTTGATTAGACATTTCTTCTATCACAGACATTATCACTGCATCTTGTTGTGCAGAAGAAGTAGTATTTCAGATTCTTTCAGATATTGATCATATGAGATAACATTACTGTCACTTGTACTTTTAATATTGGAATCACCTATAAAAGGTGGTTGTTCAAAGTACTTCAACTCTTAAACATTATTATCAAATGTATTATTATTCATATAATTGTCATGAGATGGTACCTCTGCTAGAACTTCATAATCATATGCAGAAAGCGTACCCATTAGAACAGTACTAGCAGATGGAGCTTCATCATAATTAGATTGAAAAGCATCAAGGTCATCAGTCTAAAAATAACTATAGTGGTCAGTTCCTGAGATCCTTAGCCTGTAGTAACTGCATCCCTATTATATGCTAAGAAAGCCATATGCTCCTCATCCAATACGGCCCCTGATTCCAAATCCTAAACAAGCAACATTTTCTCTTTGAACCATATGAAATTCTTTGGTCCTTTTGGTTTTGTGCACTACTTATCCATGTGCCCTTCTCCTTGGAAGTTATAGCAAAGAACAACGTTAGCCTAATTTATTGTATTTGAGCCCACACTTCTATTAATCCCTGTAGCATTACCCCTAGACCCACTATTTACATACCTTTGTGACTGTTGCCCGTGAAAATTTTGCATCGTAACTCTTCCATCTTGGATAGTTGCATGATTTCTTAGGTTAGATGAGGTTCTAAGTTGGTTGTTGGTTGGTAGGTATTGGGAAGAAAATGATGTACTAATGAAAGCCATTTCCTTGTTTAGACTAGCAATTAGATTATCTAAAGGTAGAAAGGATGGTATAGCCAATCCTGAATCCAAAAAAGGGAAAGTTGCTTATGAGGATTGATGATGAACAGGTGCTTGGTATGATTGGTAATGTATCACTGGTGATGGATGAGCAACCGATGCTTGATTAGAATGATGTTAAACTAGTGGTGCTTCGTAAGAATGTTGATGTGATGGAGATGAATAGTATTGTTGAGCTATTGGTAAGAGTTGTTGATGATACTGAGGTTGAGGGTTGTACTGAGATTGATGATTGTTGTAGTAAGAAGGTGTGTTGTAAGTAGTAGCAACTAAGGCAAGAGGATTAGGAAATCGTTCTCTCATAAAATGGACTTCATTGGCATGGGCCTCATGCATATTGATAAGCATAGAGTTGATCAAAGCTTGACCCATGCATATTCTTTGCTAGCTTGATATCAGTCATGAACTTACTCAACTTAGGTTAAAGATTTTTGACAAACTTAGTATTCACTTGGAGTTTTTGCATAGTTATCCCAATGGTGTTCATATCATTTATCAGTTGGGCAAACCTCAAGTAATACGAATGTATTGTCTCCCCTTTCTCAGACATAAACTGATCAAACTTGTTGTATAACTTGGATTCTCTTTCTTGGAGTGGTAACTTTGTCCCTTCAATGAGTAGGTTAACTCGATCCCATATCTCTTTTGCAATGTTGTGATGATTGACAAGATTATAAACATCACGAGGCAATCCTTGAAGCACAATATTAGTTGCTCGAATGTCACATTCTTCCCGAATCTTTTCTTTGTTAGTGAGATCTTTATATGTTCTTTCCTTTATGTAAGGAGCAGTAGTTGGTGTGCTAGATACTTCAACTGGGCCACACTATAAAGGACCATTGAGAACTAAGTCGAGAAGATCTTTGCCATGTTCCTTACCTTAGATATAGAGTTTCATATGAATTTTCCATGAGTTTTATTGACTCTTTTGGAGCATAGGTGGACGATTATCAGCTCCTACTACAATAACATTTTTTTCCATTGTAGACATCTTAAAATAATTGTTGTGTGAAATGATGTGAAAGATTGATTCAGTGATTAGTGATTATTATGTTTGATGTGTTGTTGTAATAAGTGATTATGAGTTGTTCTTGTTGTATTTAAAGTCTTGAAGTATAACAAAAGTCCTTAAATCCCAAAGAAGAAAATTAAACAACAAATCAGAAGCTTAAACTGCAGGATAAGTGCTTATTCCACTGGATTTTACTAAGTTTATGAAATGCATGTATTCTGCGGGAAATAGATGGTATTCTGCGGGATAAGAACTTGTATTCCCCTAGAAAACGTATGGATATTCCGCGAGAAAGTTGAAGTGATTCTACGGGTTTAGGTCATGTATTCCTCTGAAAAGAAATGAAGTTATTCCACGAGAAGTAAAGTTATTACGCGGGTTTAAGTCCTGTATTCCTCTTAAAAACAATGAAGTTATTCCGCGGGAAGTAAAGTTGAAGTGATTATGTGGGTTTAAGTCATGTACTCCTCTCAACTTGGCTTGCAAGTAAAGTCCCCCACCTCCTCATAAGGAGGTGGTTTGACCGACTATAAGGAAAAAGTGGGAAAAACCAAACTTTCCTTTTTCTCGGTTTTGCATATTAGTCCTTTAACTATTAACAACTAATATTTATTCTTGTTAAACTTTTAACGATTGTTTGTTAAAAACTAATTAATATTATTAAAACGTTATTCTACATATTAACGTGGTGTCACCTTAGGCTCGAATAAATTCCAGACATATATAATTTATATTTGTTCATATTCCAACAGCTCCCACTTGGACATGTATAAATTATATAGCTCCCGGAAATATCCGAGTATGGTTTCATAAAGACACGGACAAATGATTTATGAATTTACAATCCCTTTGTTTCCGA
>BQNB010124140.1:8940-19985 GCA_026074375.1 Tanacetum coccineum
GTACACATTTTGGATTTTGTACCAAAAAGTATCTCGCTTTTGATCACACCCGGTTTTTGGATCCTCGGAAACTTGAATGAAACATTCCGCCAAAAGCAACTCCTCATCTTGAGTCCACGCATTACGAATTCTTTTTTGTTTCTCAAGTGGCGGTTCTTTTTCTTTGTTTTTTTTGCCTTCGACTTCAAACGGACGCCGCGGCTAGGCTTCGACGTCGGGGTCGGAACCGGCTCGTCTTCATCTTCGGTATCTTCGACTTCAAAGTGGTGCGATTGTTGCTCGGAATGTGGTTGGGAAGTGGTGAATTGGTTTGGTAATTGTTGTGGTTGTTGTTGGTGCATTTGTTGCATTTTAAATTGTTGAAACATCAACAATTCTTCTTGGTTAGTAAATTGAGGTTGGTAATTTGGATTGGGATAGTAAGGCATTTGGTTGAATGCCGGTTGAGTGGAGGAGCCCGGATTCGAAGACGACCCCGGAATTTGGTTGGTTGGGTCGTTAAGCATACCGGAAATCCAATTTGGTAGGTTGGGGTTGGGATTGGGATTCATTTTTTTTAGTGAAAAATATAGAGAAGTAGAGAAATGTGAAGTAGAAGATGTATTGAAAGTGTGTGTGAAGTATGAAATAAAAAGGGGGTATTTATAGGATTTTTAAAGGGGTAAAATTGTGATTTTTGGGGTATTTTTTTGAATATCCGATCCCCCTAACGGATAGATTTAAAAAAAAAATAATAAGTTTGGCGTGGGCTGTTAGCCACGGCGCGAAGACCCTTGGCGCGAGCCATGGAGTCGTGCGTCGTTGGCCATTTTGACGCCATGGCTTGGCACCAAGCCAACAGCCGACGATTCCCTCCCCTCTAACATTTTTAAAGTTTTTGGTTGGTTGAAAGGACAAGTGAGACCATTATTTTAAGGTAAAAACTACTCATTCATTTTCATAATAATTATCTTCTGACAAAAAAATATATAGTTTAAAAAAATTATAATTTTTTTTCTTTTACTTTTTACAAAATAACATTATATCTTAACTAATAATTATTATTTTTTATAAAGTTTGTAATAATAAAATCAAGAAAAAGTAATATGGTAATCTATATTAAATTATCTTTTTTATTTTTAGAAATGAATAATTAATTTTGAACATCCTAAAAAAAAAGTTAAATGGTGAGCGGTCCTGTCTTTGTATTTTTTTTTACTTTGGGCCAGTTTTTATCGGCATTTTTGGACTTATTTTTTCCCGGATATTTCCTTTTTTTTGTTTGATTCGGAATTTTTTTTTGCGTTTGGGACGGGTTAATGTTTCCCTGAATAATTTTCTTTTTTTTGGGACGGTTCGATATCTTTTGTATTGGGCCGTCATGAATGTAAAAAAGTTCACCTACTTATTCTCTATTATGTGAACAATAACTAATCTTGACGTGTTTTTTTTTTGTTAATTTTTTACGGATTTTTTGTGTATGAAAAATTCGTAAAATAGGGTTAAAAGTTGAGGGACGGTTTTTCCGTTTTATATTTTTTTTTTACTTTGGGCAAGATTTCAGGGATAGGTTGGTGCGTAGTTGTTTTGGTGGTTGGGTGTGGTGGTGATCTTATGGGGCACCAGATTTGGGCACATATTTGGCGAACTTTTTAGGCTAGGTATTTGTCGACAAAATGTGTTGATTAGTAATAATTTTTTGTATATGGCTTATGTGTTGGGTACTCAGTTTAAAGTGTTGTTTTTTTTACTATTTTGCTAGTGCTGAACTTGTGCGGTTTGTTTTTAATTTAATGGGATGTAAGTTTGTGGACAATATCGACTGATTTTTGAAGTATAGGTATCGAAGATGTTTCCGCGGGTATTTTTTTTATCTGAATAAATCGGAACTTTTGTAATATTTTTTTTCCCTCCTACTTTGTGCATACAAATTTAAAAAAAAAACAAAAACAAAATAATTAAAAAAAAATAAAATCGGGCTTGAACCAAAATGAGTTTTTTTTAATATAATGGGTTGTACATTTGTGACCATATCGATTATTTTAAAGTTATTAGGTATCGAAAATGTTTCCGCGGGTATTTTTTTTATCTGAATAAATCGGAACTTTTGTAATATTTTTTTTTCCTCCTACTTTGTGCATACAAATTTAAAAAAAACCAAAAACAAAATAATTAAAAAAAAAAACCATAATCAGGCTGACTTAAAATGATAGCCCATTACTATAGCAATGTGGCCCACTGTCAAAACGACATTAGATTTTTCCACAAATGTGTAATATAGTAATAGCTCAACATTGACCAACATGATTTTGTACTTCAAAGTTGCATCGAATTCAAAATGAATTACGAGTTAAAAATTGTCTATGGAACTTACATTTTTGTAAACATTGTATATATTAGCAAGAGATGACATTATTTTCTTGAATATAATCCTTTTGAGAATGGATACAAGACATGTTCCAATGGCACTCTTATTTTATTTTATTTCAATTTTTTATTCTTTTAATACTTTTTTTTATTATAGAACTATCAAACATAAACTAATAAAAATTTGTTTTAGTGATGTTAACGAATGTTTTGAAATCGGGTCTCTAATTGATTCGGTCGAGTCACCGGGTTACCAGTTCGACCACCGGGTCAACCCGGTTTAAAAAAAAAAACAATAATATATGCAATGATACAGAAAATGTATATATATAAATCATGAACATACCTTATATTTAGCCTAAAAAACATTTACTAACTAATGAAACATGTAACATAAAATTACGTCGCAAATATATATAAAAAACTTGCTTTATTTAAAAAAAACATGAACAAGCCAAAACCCGGTCGGGTCTCGAGAACCGGATTAACCCGGGTCGTTCAAACTCGGCTGGGTCGAACCGGTTTCAAAACATTGATGTTAACAGAGGATGTAAAGTGTGAGTAAGGGGTAAAAGGTACGCTTGTAGGTAGGCTCAGCACGGTTCAAAAATCGAATCGGACCGAAAAGCGATTTGGCCTAAAACACTGGACCGAAATGTGTTTGGTCGGCTTGGGCGATTCGGTTCATCAGTCTGGTCCAAAAAAGCACATTGGCGGTTTCTGCGTAACATCGGACAGAACCGAATACCGAATATGATAAAAAAGTGAACTGAGAACAAGACCGAAATATGTTCGGTTTGATCCGATCATGCCGGTTCATATATTCAGTCTGGTTCACGGCCTATTATGCTCAACAATGCATGTAGGAATATGTATATAACACCCTAATTCTTTTGTAATGGTTAAACCTAAATTAAAAAACATTCCTATATTATTATCAGAAATTATTAGATTTTGAATGAGACACAAGCATGGATTCAATTATTGAAAATTTGTAATAATAAACAGGAAGAAAAAAGAGAGGTTTTTAAGGAGAAAGGCTGCAAAAAGAAAAGAGAAAAATATGAAAGATTTGGAGAAATCCAAAAGGGCCCCTCTAACTTTTATTGTCTTGTCACTATCTTTGTCTTGATACATTTAATTTCTCTCTCACATACAAATAGTACTACTCTAATTATTTCTCACTGTTTTTGTGTTTGTGTGTGTTTCTCCAGCAACGTTCAAAACTGTTCCTTCACAAAAACGTATGGTACTCATTTGATGTTACATTTCACAACTAGTAATGTTTATGACCGGGTAAGTAAGCGTGTAATATAAAAACGTTTACCTAATTCTTAGTTTTACGAGGCATGAGAACATGAGATGTAGACAGTTTTATCTCTACCCGCCTGTATCCATAGAGAGGGTTTTCCAACTGATTCAATCGTGTCAAATAAGGGTGGTTGTATTGCTTTACGAACTTCATCATCGTCAACTAAAAATCACATCATTTTTTCCACGTTATGACTAACCTCATTAAAAATTTAATGTAATAGGACAACTAACTTCACTTTTATCATCAATAAGATATACTAAGACAACTAGCTTCACAGTCAAAACAAACCCCAGTTAAACATATCACACGTAAAAAAAAGAAAAAAAAAGTCGGTTGTTCAGATGACCGACTTATGTTCAAAGTTGGCCCAAGACGCGTTGGTTGGGGATTGGTTATTTAAGTGGGACGTGTCTTTGGGTGTTAAAACGTGTGGTCCACAATGGTATTAAACCCAACCTGATGACGGTATCCATTGACTAAGTATATATGCCTAGCCAGATAGTAATGTCAAGGTTTGATTTGTATGGTGTTGTGGGCTTTTTTGGTGTGGGGGTGGTTTGGGTGGGTTTTTGGTGTGGGGGTGTGTGTTTGTTTGTTCGGTTTGGTTTGTGGGGGGTGTGTTTTATCGTTGTGTGTTTGTTGTGGGTGTGTTCTGGGGTTTGTATCTGTGATTATTGTTGGGGTGTGTGATTTGTAAATATTAGGTTAGGTTGGGGTTTTGCGGTTTGGATGTTGTTTGGTCGTTGTACATAGTGGGTGTTTGGGTGCGTTATGTGTTTTGTGTTGGGGTAGTGTGGTTGGTGGTGTAGGGGTTCGTTGTTTGTTTTTTGTTTTGTTTAGCTGGTTTTGTTTTTAGAGTGGTTGTTTTACTTTGTTGTCTGGGTGTTCTTGGTCGTGGGTGTTGGGTTTTGTTTTGTTTCGTGTTGGAAGGTTTTTGTTTGGTTGTGTTTGTTTTTTTGGTTCGGCTCTTTGTGTGCGGTTGATGTGTTGTTGTATTTTGGTTTGTGTGTTGGTGTGTTTGTTGCTTGTTTCGTGATTGTATTGGGTGGGTTTGTTTGGGGGGTTAGGGGGATGTTGTTTTTGATTGGGGGTTTGTTTTTATTTTGGTGTGTCGGGGTGTCGTTTAATGTGTGTGGGTGTGTGGGCTGTGTTAGTTGGGTTGGGGTAGTTTAGTTGGTGGTGGTTGGTTTGGGTTGTTTGTTGTTTAGTTTGTTGGGTAAGGTTTTTGGGTTTGGGTGGAGTTGTGTGGGTTTGTATGGGGTGGTTGTTGTCTGTAGGGTTTTGGCTGTGGGTGTGCGGTTGTGGTGGTTGATTGTGGTGGCGGTTATTGTACGTTGTGGTTGTTTGTTGGTGCGTAGGGGATTTTGTTGGTTTGTGTGGGGGGGTTGGTTTGTGGGGTAGTGGTGTGTGGTTCTTTTGTGGGTGTGGTTCGGTTGTGTTTTTTGTTGATTGGGTGTGGGGGGTTTGGTTGCGTGTGTGTGCGTGTTGGGATAGTTGTGGTTTGGGATTGTAAGATGGATTTGGGTAGGGGTAAGGTTGGTTTGTGTGGTGTTAGGTGTTGTGTTGGTTGTGGGTGTGGGTGTGGTTCATTAGCTTGGTTATTAATGTTTGTGGTTTGGTCTTTTGATGTTTGTGGGGTGGTTTTGGTGGTGGATGTTGCGGAGTGGGTTGGGTGGTTTTGGTTGTGTGATGGGGTGGGTGTGGTTAGGTTTGGGTGGGGTTGTTGTGGTTGGTGGTTTGTTGTATTTTAGGGTGGGATTTGGTCGTGTTTGTCGGGGTTGCCTGGTGTTGGTTTGTGCTTGTTGGTTTTTTTGGTGCTTGTTTATGTTTGTTGCTTTGTTGGGGTTTTGTTGTGTTTGGTGTGTTGGGGTTTGGGTTTTGTTTTTGTGTGTTTGTTTGGTGTGTCTGATATGGGTTTGGTTGTCTTAGTAGGGGTTTTGTGGGGTGGGTGTGGGAGTTTTTTTGGGTGTTTCTCGAGGTTTTGTGGGTTGATTGTTTCGTTGTGTTGTGGGGGATAATGTTTTGATTCGTTTTGTTAGTTAAGTTTGGTGTTGTTGAGATTGTTATATGTTTGGGGTGTGGGGTTTGTTGCGGTTTTATGGTTGTTTTTGTTGGTCGGTTTTATTTTTGTTGTTTGGTGTGGTTAAGGGGTGGTTGTGTCTGTGGTGATGGGCTTCGGGTGGTGTTGTGGTGTTTTTTAGTGGTAGTTTGTGTTTGTTTTGATGCGTGGATGTTGTTTTGGTTTGTGGGATTTGGGGTTTGGGGTTGTGTTGGTCGTTGGTTTTATTGGGTTGCGGTTCTGGGTTTTTTGTTGTTGTCGTTGTGTGTTGTGGGTGGTTGTGGTGGGTGTGTTGTGTGTCTGTGTCGTTTGGTCTTGTTTGTAAATGGTGTTTTTGTGTGTTTGTTTTTTGTGTGGTTTGGGGTATTTGTGTTGATGTTTGTGTTATTGGTGTGGTGTAGGTGGTTGTTTGGGGTTTGGGTGGGTGTGTGTTTCTGGTGTGGTTGTTGTTTGTGTGCAGTTGCTGGGTGTTTTGTTGTTGATGTTGGGTTGGTTGTCGGTGTTTGGCGTGGGGTGTGGGTAGTTGTTTTTGTTTGGTGTGGTGAGTGTTTTGGTGTGTGTTGTTGTTGTTTCGGTTGCTGGGGGTTGGGTGTGTTGGTGTTTTGTTTTTGGTGCTGTGTGTTGTATTTTAGGGTGTTGATTGGTTGTGTTTGGGTTATCGGGAATTTTTGTGTGTTGGGGGTTTGTGGTTGTGTGTTTTATTTTTTTTGGTGTTGTGTGGGTTGGTTGGGTTTTTGTTGTGTCTGGTGTTTGTTTGTGTAGTTTGTTTTCTCTTGGTATGGGGTTTGGGTGTGGTGGTGTAGGTTTGTTGTCGTGTGGTATTGTTGTATTGTGTGGGGGGTTGGGTGTGGTTGTGGTGTTTTGTGTTTGTTGGATTGTTCGTGTGTTTGGGGGGTAGTGATGTTGTGTTGTGTGTGTATGTTGTTGAGATTCGTGGGTTTTGTGGTTTGTGTTGTGTTGTGGGTTGGGTTAGGGGTTTTGTGGTCGTGTGGGTGGTTGTGTTTTGTTGGTGGTAGGGTATCATGTAGTGGTGTTCGGTTTTTTTAGGGTTTTTTTGTTGGGGTGGGGTGTGTGTGGTGGGTGTGTGGGTGTTTGGTTTTTTGCTGTTGGTTGGTTTGGGGTTTTGGTTTGTGGGTGGTATGTGTGTGGCGCTTGGTTGTTCGTTGGGGTAGTTTTGGTTGTGTGGGGGGTGTGGTAGTTGGGGTGTGTGTAGCGTTGTCTGGTTAGTGTGTTTTTGTAGTGGTGGTTTTGGTTTGGGTATTCTTGTGGTGTTGGAGTTGTTGGTTCTTGGTAGCTTTGTGGTGTGTGTGTGTGGTTGTTAGCGGGGTTTTGTGGGTAGTTGTGTGGGATGTTAGTGTTGTTGTGGGTTTCGGTGATGTTTGTTGAGTTGTGTGGTGTGTGTTGGTTTGTGATTCTATGGTGTGTTTTTGGATTTGGGTGTGGATTTGCTGGTTCGTGTTGGGGTTTGGGCGTTGGGTATGTTTGTTGGCTCTAGTTGGTGTTTTGGTATGGTTATTGGGTGGGTGGTATGTGGGTTTTGTCTGTTGGGGTTTTTTTGTTTTGTTTTGGATGTGTTGTGTAGGTTTGGTGTGCTTGGGGTTGTATGTGCATTTTTGGGGGCGGGTTGCTTGTTTTATGATGGTTGGGTGTTTGGTTTTTGTGTTTGTTTTTGTGGTGGTTGTGCTTCGTGGGTTTTTTGGGTTATGTAGGTGGTATATCGGTTGTGTGTTTGTGGGTTGTGTGTGTTTGTGTCGTGTGTGTGTTTGTGTTGATGGGGGGTAGTTAGTGTTTTTGGGTTGGTGTCCTATTTGTGTTTGTTGTGGTGTTGTCGTGTGTGGTTTTTGTGGTGTGTGTGTGTTTATTGGGTGTGTGTGCTGGTAGGTTGTTGTGGTTGTGGTGGGATGAGTGTGTTGTCGTTGTTTTCGGGTGTTTTTGGGTCTTGTTGTATGTTTATTGTGTGGACGGGTTTCCTGGGGTGTGTGGGTGTTATGGGGTATTTGGTGGGGTAGTGCTTTTTTGTTTGGTGTTATTGTTGTTGGTTGTGGTGTGTTGATTTTTGTTGGGTGGTTTGATTTGTGTGTGTGTTGTGGGTGGTTGGGTTTTGAGTGTGTTTGCTTTCGGGGTTGGATTTGGTGTATTGTTTGTTTGTGTCGTGTTGTTCGGGTTTGGGTGCTGTTTGGTGGTTGGGTGGTTGTGGTTTGGGGGTTGTTTTATGTGGTCTGTAGGGGCGGTGTTTGTGTTATGGGTGTTGAGGTGTGGGTGTTTGTGCGTGTTGTGTGTGGTTTGGTGTGGTGCTGTTGTGTTGTGGCTTTTTGTTTGGGGTGTGTGGTGTGGGTGGTTTGTTGTGTCTGTAGGGGTTGGTTTTTTGTGTGAGTGTGTGTATTTTGTTGGGGGTTGGTGGGTGTGTTAGTTGTGCTCTCGATTAGGATTTTTGATGGGTTGGTGATGGGGGGTTGTGTAGTAAGTTTGTGGGTTTGTGTTGTTATGTCTGTTGGTCGTGTTGTGGTCTGTGGGGTGTGTGATTAGTTTTTGTTGTTGTTTTTTGGGGGGTGCTCTGTCGTTCTTTTGTTGGGGTTGTGTGTTTTTGGTGGGGTCGGGGTTTATGTTGAGTTTTTTTGTATTGGGCGGTTGTATTTGTTTTGTGTGGTTTTGTGTGGGGTTAGTATTAGTATGTTTCGTTCTTGGAGGTTTTGTTGGTTGGGTTGTTTTGAGTTCGGTTGTTGTGTGTGATTGGTGTTTTTTTTTTGATGGTTTAGGGTGGGTTGTTATTTTGTATCAGGTTTGTTTATTTTAGTTTTGTAGTAAAGCGGTGGTTGTGTTCTTTCTTGTTGTTTTTTTGGTGGGGGGTTTTGGTATTGTATGTTTCGGTGTGGTTTGTGTGGTTTGGGGTTGGTGAGTTGTTTGGTAAGGGTTTGTGGTGTGTTTGGTTTTTGATTGGTTTTGTGTAGTTTTTGGTGTTGGGTTGTGTTGGGTCGTTGTTGTGGATAGGTTTTGTTGTTGTTGTGTGTGTAGCGTTGCTTAGTTTTCCTGTGTGGTAGTTGTATGTGTTTAGGGGTTGGTCTATGTTGGTTGGGTTTGGTTGTGTTGGTGTGTGTAACGTTGGTCGGTTCTTTTTTGGTGTTGTGTGGTGGTGTATTTTGTTAGTTTGTAGGGTTTTGTGCGGGTGGTTGGGTTTGGGGGGTTTTTGTGTGTTTTTGCTCGTTGTCTATGCTGGTGTGTTATTGCGTTTTGTGGATTTTTGGGGTCTTTTTTGTTAGTGTACTGTTTTTAGTGTTTGGTTTGTCTCATGGTTTGTCGGGTATTTTGTTGTGTGTGATGTAGTGTTGGTTGGGTGTGTGTGGTTCTAGTGGTTGGTAGGTTGTTTTGGTAGTTTTTTTGGGTAAATTTGTCTGTTAGAGGATGATTGTGATTTGGGATTTATAAATAATTGAAATTATCTATATATATTGATATTATTGAAAATAATTGAATAAATATATGGTTTAAAATATAATTATTATTAAATATTTGGAAAATAATATTTTTTAATATAAGAATATTTGGTTATTGAATATAAATTATTAAAATATAAACTCAACTTGAAACTATATATATATAATTAATAATATTAAAATGATTTTAAAATTGTAATTATTAATTATTTATTGGATTGGAAATAATTAAATTTATTACTAATATAATATAAATTGCAATAATACAGAAAACAATAAAATATTAAATAATTTGGATACGTAATAATTAATAAATTGTTATCATTTGAATATATTTATATATATATTCTTATCAACATAATATTTTAATAAGTATAAATTGAATACTATACTATATTATTGATTATTGGCCGACACAGTGAGCGCTACTCACCCAAACGGGGATGTCAATCCCAAATAGATCTATTTATAACATTCGCGCTCACAATCTAGTAATTGACAGTTCATGATAAAGGGCTCAGTGGGTTATCGCTACCTAGGCAAACACGTAATCATAGTATAAAATGTACACTTGCGTCCAATTTGTAAAACAAAGCATGTTCTCACCCCAAAGATGTAAATCATTTAAATAATTGTAAAACATGGGGCTATGAACTCACCTCAGTAGGTAGTCCTCTGAATGATAAATATATCCAAGTATAGCAAATGAATCACACCGTCAAATACCTAAGTAAATACGGCCAGTCTTAGTCTACAAGTTTAGGCTAAAGACTTAATGTATAAACTACAATATCTTGCTAGTTTATATGTACTGTTATCACTTGTGTGGTGGTGCACATGTTTATTGTATTTGTCTTTACGTGATGGCTCTTGGGAACGTATAAGTGTTGTTAATAAATATTCATATTTATTAAGTCATGTTTTAACTCGTATAATACCTGAATAATATTATAACGCGTTCGATTCGTTAAGTGTTTATTAAAATCACTTTCGTTTATAAAATACCCTTAGGTTTTCTATAATTTCAAACAGCCCCTAGGTTTATGAAATATATACTATTTACATTTTAAACCCTTAAGTTTTCACTTGTACACTTTTGGTCCTTCAACTTTACAAAATTACCCTTTTGGTCCTTATACTTTCAAAATTACCCTTTTGGTTTCAGAAGTGTTCAAAACAGTCCCCAGACTTTGAAAAATCAGCTTTTGACAGTTTTAACCTTCAAGTTTGCAAATTGACACTTTTAGTCCCTTAACTTGTAAAAATCGTATTTTAATGCCCAATTAAATTCTAACAAGTGGTATTAGGTTTCATTAAGCTCCAATAAGCCATATAAGCTGGTTCAGCTTATAAATAAGCTCGGATGAGCTTATTTAGGCTTATTAGACCTTATTGGGCCCGTTAAGGTCCAATAAGCATTTAAAAGGTCCAATTAAGATTTAATAAGCACATAAGATCTTATTTGACTTAATTAAGCTTATATAAAACTGTTAAGCTGAAAAATAAGCTCGGGTGAGCTTATTTAAGCTTATTCGAGCTTATCGGGCTTGATAGCCCAATAATCTTAACCCGAAAAGTTGTAAAAGGTTTTTACCAAGTAATCCAACTTATTTTATAGATTTAATAAGCACGTTTGGGTCTATTTTCTGTTTAGCTTATTCAATAAGCCAATAAGCTCGTTATTGGGCTTTATGGGTCCAATAAGAACCCGATAAGCCCTTTTAGCCTTTAGGCTTATTCACTTAAGGTCCATTAGCATTTTCCAAGTTCATTAAGCCCATTAAAGTGTATAAGCTCACCAATAATCTGTTTAGGCTTATTGTGGCTTATTGGCTCTCGTTTGGACTCGGTAATGGGCTAACAAGCCCATTAAGGGTTCGGTTAAGATCCCTAA
>BQNB010124141.1:0-15361 GCA_026074375.1 Tanacetum coccineum
TTTGAAGCTTAGGTCGATTAAAGGGAAACTTGAGTTGCAAGTTTCATTTGGCCAAGGGTTTCTTGAGGTGCAAGAAAGTCAATTCCAAGGGTTTACTTAAAGATCAAAATTTTACAAAGAGTTTTCAAAAAAAGGCTTCATAATGTTAACGATTTAGAGTTCCTTCGTGATAATCAATCTTGAAGGTTAAGAAGCTTCAAGGGTTTGTTGGTTGTGTGTGTAGGGGGAGGCTTGATAAATCAAGTTTGAAGGTTCCTGCGGGTTTCTAAACGATAAAGTTATGGTGATAGCTTGGAAGACAAACAAGGTTTAGCTGTAACTTAAGGATTCAAGGAAAATGACTGCTTGGCATATAAGTTTTGTAGATCTCAAGAAAGCGGGTTTGGAAAACGACTTATGAGGCTTGTTGAAAAAGTTGAGTCTTTAGGGTTTCTTAAGTGTTAAAACAACTTAAGAAGGTTAAAGCAAGGTTTGAAGAGGAATGACTAGTAAATAATAATAGGTTTAACATAGAAAACCTCGATGGGTTTGGTATACAAAAGCATGAAGGTTCTAAACATGTTGGGTTTGAGCAACTTGGTCTTGGTGTTAAAACATGAGTCGATGGAGTGCATGTTCAAAAGCGTATATGGTTTGAGCTTGAATTGTAGGGAGCTCAAAAAAATTGCGAAGCTAGGGCAATTCAAGATAGTAATGATGATGCTGCAGTGGCTCAAAGAAAGTTGAAAATTGAACAACTTGAAAGAAAGACAAACATAGATTAATTAATCAATAAGTAGGTTCACCTTGGTGCAAAAGTCAGGGCAAACATTATAAAAACTGAAGTACCTAGTCAAGAGGCTATAGAGTTCTCTACAAATTATATTACTCATTTCGAGACAACCAAAATAGAAACTTTAGACATTTGTTTTGGTATGTAAGAAAGGGTTGGCGTCATTTTATCCTTGGCTAACAATCTAGATATCAAAAAGGTATTGTTTTGGGCGCGATTACGGTTTTGTATGCTAAAGATAAGGTCACATGTGCAAAGACACACATTAACACAACCAAACTGTCAACAAACAAAAGAAATACAACAGAAACCAATTAATCATTCAATAAATCCAAGTTTTTGAAAACCGGGATTTATTAACTTATTAACTCGGACGACGGTCACCTGATCACTGGGTTACGGTTCAACCGGTTCGACCCTACTGTCAACTCGTTTTTAAAAAAAATAGACTATAGCAATGATACGAAAAATGTGTATATATAAATCATGAATATACCTCATATTGAGCCTAAAAATGATTTACTAACAAATATAACATATAACAAATAAAATTACGTCGCAAATATATATAAAAAGCTTGCTTTATTTGTAAAAAAATGAAAAAACCAAAACCCAGCCGGGTCTCAAGAACCGGGTTGACCCGGGTCACTTTAAACCCGGCGGGTCTAACCGGGTTTCGAAAATATGAAACCCGGTTTTTAATTTAGACCACCCACTTTTTAACTCGGATTTGCCCAGCGGGGCGACCGGGTTTCAAAACATTAATTAAATTACCCCACAAGTTAGGCCACCAATTTCTATACCACAACAAAACATATGGGCTAAAAATAAATAGACACAAAAAAGAACCTGTTTAAATATAAGATAAACAGAGAATACATGGGCTAAAAAAACTCACACTATAAAGGTCAACGTTCAATATAGAAGCAAAGCAGCCCAAGCCCGCAACGGCGTCGGCTTTTATGTCCCACAAAAAAAGTCGTTATAATCTCATTTAACACAAAATAGAAACGTTCATAAGAACATTTGTTTTGGTATGTAAGAAATATATCTTAAGTAGTTATCCACACATATGAGGGGCATAACGGTCCAAAAAGAAAAGGTTCCGTTTGAAGCTAAAGGACGAGAGAGTATCAAGAAAAAGCACAAAACCATCTTCAATTCAAAATAAAGAATAAACACAAGCACAAGTCACGAGGACAAAAAGGACAACACACATATTCTACCAAACCTACATGTAACCGTCATCTACAGATCCCATACATCTCACTCGAACCCATCAGCTCAAATTAAACTATTTGATTACACCTATTCAACATCAACACACAACTTCATCTTTACACTTAACAAAATGAAGAACAAGAAGCATGTTTTGTTACCTAGTTTGAGTGTTGTTTTTCATGTGGCTGTTTTTTTTGTGGTTCTAGCTCCAATTGTTAGTGAGGCTTCTGGGCCTGGATTTGCTTACACTAGAAGCAGAGGAAGATGTACTCCACAGTATGATATCTATCTTTATATCTTGTATATTTGTATTTATTTCACTTTTATCAATGAGTTCAAACTCGCCATTGATTACCATTGATCATAGTATTAGTATCCCTTAAAAAAAAGGGAAAATGATCCCAATGTGTCATTTTCTTTTTCTTTTTTTCTTTTGAAATGGATAAGTTCACTTGTATTTTACTTGTAGATCTACCAAAAGGTTACAAGCTAAAATAACTACATGTTACATAAACGTTAGGCTAAAATAGGTTTGGGTTGCTTGTTACATCTTTTAAAAATATATTATCAGTTTTGAGTGTTTAGGATAAAAAAGGTGTTAATGTGTTTTCACTGTAAATCTTATGATTCAACCGATAAAATTTGGAGTATTTCATTTTCCAGCTTTTGAATTTAGTCTAAAGATATAATAAATGGATGAAGTTTCCCTGTTTTGGATATATCGAGAGAGTTAGTTTTAACTGAGACGTACACGGCTTAACTGAGGTATCACCGTGACTGTTTAGGAACCTTTTTCTTGCCAAACATAAGATGTTTATCTAGTCAAGTTTGAAACTTAGGCCTTTAATGATGTGTGGCGACTAGACCACCTTAGTGGTGGTTTAAAGGTTAAAGAAAAAAGTCGTTTTAAAAACAATAGCAATTATTTTTGTGTGTTCATTAGTTCTCTAAGCATCGATGCTACTTATAATCGAATGTTAATGGTATATGCTTTTTATTTTAGGTATGTAGTACAGAAACTTATGAAATGCAAGCAACTCGTTTCGAATAAGATGGAAAAACTGTTGGTCATTCAGGAACAATAGTCTGAGTCTGAATTATGTTGACACTCATTTCGAGTTAAATCAATGAATAAATAATTTGCAATAAGTATTTTACTCCGAGTTGACTCGGACGCCCCATGTTAGACCTTTCGAGTCAACTTACTATAATTAACTTTGTGATTGCGCCTGAATCAAATTGGAGAATCTGTAAGTATTTCCAAGAAATAACTTAAACAGCCGATAAACCGAGTTGACTCAGATTTGCACATTAAACGCTCCAAGTCACAACAACCAAAAAACGATCATAAACTTTTAAACAGCATAACCTCATCACATGATTTGCAGGTATTGGAGTAGCAGACATGAACCATGGCCTAGAATGCTTCCACAAGGCTCTACAGTCTCAAAAGTATATGGAGCTCAAGCTTACGAACGTTACCGCTACGATCTCACACTATTAGAAGCCACAGAGCGAAACGATGAAAATGATAACGTGTTTGCAAAGTTAGTAAAGGAATCAACTGCGGCGTTGATCAATTCCTACATCCGAAAAGGCTATCCATACACTGCGTGGGAAGTGAAAACTGCGGTTATTCAAGGTTTGGTTTCTGATGAAGCTGCGGGGGTAATAGCGCAACGTTTCTATGATGCTAATAGGAATTGTAACTGATTTGGTTGAACTATAACGTGTTTTTATCGTAAAAGTATTGTGTTTTGTAGAAACTAGTTGTGTAAAATAGAAACCAGTGTGTATTTATTTCTATTTTTTCAACAAGATTTATATAGTTTGGAAGGAACCATTTTTAGTTTTCATCTTTCATTTTATAAGAAATTAGTTTCCAAATGATTAAGGATTTTTCATTCAAGAATGAAACCAGAAGTATTGATGATCTAGTTACTGTCATTAAAAAGCATGTAACTGATATGCTAATGAGTCTGAAAGTGAAAAGCTCTGGTGCTCTTGTTATGGTGGCAAAGACTTGGGGTCTGAATATTGATAAAGGGAGATTGGTGCCTCAGATTGAAATAAGGAAAAATTAATGGTTACATCATTGCTGATTGGTATAATGAGCTTCTTTGGTTCCTGCAATATTAAGGGGTGTTTGGCACAAGGAATTCTTGCACTACTGCTATGTCATTTTAGTAAGTGCAATCTTGCAAACCATTACAGTGGTATGAACCTAATAACTTGGAGTTTTTTCTGGGTATGGTACCTTTTGACTCTTATAATTCTTCAGATTGGCCCTGAGGGGATCTGTTGGGTTGTTATGGGTCAATTTGGGCATGCTTGGATTAAATGTACCATAAGGAAGGTGTCATACACTGTGAAGGGTAAATGGTTTGGGTGGGCAGTGCATGTTGAATGGAATAGAGAGTGGTGGAAGATGACACTTCTTGGTCCATTCTATGCACTGCCAAAGGAGGTAAGGCAGGATATAAGTGAGGGTGTGTGTTTCTGGATTAGTGATGCCTATACTTCTTGTATCTTTGTATCAGATACTGAGGGGGGCTGCTATTCTGGTCATAGATGCAATGGTATAGGAAATGTAGCTAATTTGGAAGAGCCCCTCACTTATGGTGAATGGGAGCTATATTCTACATGTTGATGCCCTCTCTATATCAGCATAGTTTTGGTGTGAGTGTTGGCTGACTGATTTATGCTTGCTATAGAGGGTGGAAATGTAGACATGAAGATATGGTTTTGGTGTATATAGGTGAATTGGATCAGGTCTACTCTTGGTCTGATCTTTGCTCTGTTTTGGGTTTCATCAGACATGTCTCCTCTATTGTCCGAGTTTAGAGGTAACAGAGATTCTGTCTTTCTTATCCGAGTTATGGATTTTGTATTGATAGTCTGTTTGTTTGTAATAAGGATTAGTTATGTCTAATCCTTGTATCATTTGATGTATCTCTTGCTAATTAATAAATTCACCTTTACACCAAAAATTTGATTTTTCATTTGGAAGAAATGTGGAGGTTTTGGGTTAGAAAAAACTAAAGAAAACGTCACAAATATGTTTTGCGGTTTTCTTTGATATGAACTTTTTGTCTCGTGGAAAGTTAGTTGATAACAAAACAAATTTTAACGGGAGTTTTGTTTCAATTGTTATGTATAAAATTTTACTGAAACGCATGAGTGTTTTATTACTCGAACTTATATGCATAAGTTTATAGCTGCTAGCACTAATCAGGTTCGTACAATCTGCTCCGAGATCAATATGCGGAAGATAATTGTGAGTTTTTGTTCGAGTATTCTTCTTTACTTATCTCATTGGAAAGTAGTTTTGTAAAAGATCCGGTGAGATAGAAATATTTCAAAACAGGAATTTATTTGCACACTTGCAGAATTGATTGGAACATTTTATCAGTGCATTAAAAACTAGTATATTATTGACATTTTGTTTCAACTGTTTGTACATTAGAGTGTGCAAATAATCTTTTAGAGTGTGCAAATCATTAAGCTGCCCACAATAAGGCACACGGCCGAGTGGGTCGTTTGGTGTCTTGTAGGTCGCCCTTATTGTGAAGTGCTCTTTCATTTTGGTCATCGATCTCCAATTTAGTTGAATTGGTCGCAGGGACAATCGAAACATATGCATATGTTGTGTGTGTGTTTTGCGTATGAGTTATTAATTAATATATATATTTGTGGGGTATGTTTTTTGTAGTGTAGGTCGTTTTACTGTGACTAAAAGGTCGCATGTAAGTTGCCGGAGAGAGAAAACTGATGTGGCAGAAAAGTATAGATCGTCTGGTATCCTTACTCGAGGTAGCCTTAGCCTTTTAAAAGGGAGGGAGATATTTAAGAGGAGATATATCTATTTTTAGAGTCAATTTCAAACTTCGTCCTTATGGTTTATACACGGTATCACATTTCGTCCTGTTTTCAAAGTAAGTACAACATGCACCCCTTTGGTTGTCGATTCTTGCATTTTTCGTCCTCGGGTGTAACCGGCGTTAATTAAATTCCGTTTAAAGTTACACGTTAGCCCTTTTGGCCAACGACCTTTTGCAGCGTCTATCCTTTATACTAACGGCTGTTTATAATTTAAAAAATTTATATACTTTTTTATACGTTTTTTTTATACTTTTTGTACGTTTTTATATGTTTTTATACGTTTATATACTTTTTATACGTTTTATATAATCTTTTATACGTTTTATTTTTTTATATGTTTATATATATATATATTTTTAAACGTTTTATATATTCTTTTATACGTTTTTATATACATTTTTATACATTTTTATATGTTTATATATACTTTTTTATACGTTTTATGTATTTTTTATACGTTTTTATATACTTTTTAAACATATATATATATATATATATATATATATATATATATATATAATATACTTTTTTGTTTTATATACTTTTTATACGTTTTTATATAACTTTTATACGTTCTTATATACATTTTTATTTTATATACTTTTTTATATGTTTTTATGGTTTTTAGATAAATAGGTTACCCAACTTTCCAACTTTATTCGCCTATGTTATCAAACTTTTTTTTGCAAACGGGGTATTGGACTATCGTTACCGGGCAAATTAGGGACCAAAATATTTTTAACATTTGATACCCGGTTGCCTGCCACGCTAGCAGCTGCTATTTATTTTTCATAATTTAAAAATAATTTTTTTATAAAGAGTTATTATATCAATAAGTTAATGAACCTTGCGAATTTGTTCAAGTTAGTTACTAAAGTTTTTTTGTTCAATCAAGTTACCCTTTTATTAGTGTCACGTCATAAATTAAAAATGTTACATAGATAATTAAAAACGTAAACGTACAAAATTAAAACCTAAACATTGATAAACTATTAACTATATCATTGTGGAAAACCTTAACTAAGTTTCTCAATGTTAATGTTAAGATAATAGGCTGATGGTTCATGGAAAAAACAGAAATGTTATAAAGTATCCAAACAGCTCCAAAAGTGATAGATTTTTCATAACCCCCGTTTGTAAGGACATTGTGATGAATTGAACCGGAAGGATCTGTGAGTGTTACTGTTAGCTCACCCAGCGTATTCCGCGTATAAGACTTTATTGATGCTACAACCTTTTCAAGTTTCTCATTCTTGCAAAAGGCTTTTGATATCGCCAAAACAACCACTTGCGATACCCCCATCAGCATTTAGATCTGAACCACGCTAAGCAATGGGCCACACATAAAATGACCATCCTCACTCGCATACTCAATTATTTTCATAACATACTCCTGCGTCGGCATTACACACTCATGGTCACCTCCCCTAATCTATGTTGTTTTACGAAGCTTCGCCGCTTGAAGAATACCCACAGGACCGACTATTATCCTAACCGCATTTTCATCACCAAAAGAATGAATGAGAGACGTAACACGATTCATATTTGGTTGTGATGAAAAATTGCCAACAGTATGTTATTTTAGAGCTACGAAGAGTGAGTTTGTATTCAGTCGTTTTGTGTTTCAATGAGTGTTTTGCTGAGATATTTTGTTAATTAAAATGGTATTGTTAAGAGTATAAATGTGAAGTTGTGTTTAGAAATAATGAAGGTAAGAAGTATTTATAGGTAAAAAAATATGGTTGTGACAAGTATATATAAACATAGAAAAAGTATAATAAAAATGATATATTATAAACTCTCCTGAACGTATAAAAAATTATAGTAACAAGGTATATAATAAACATATAAAAAAAGTATATAAAAGACATATCAAAAAGAAGTATAAACGTATAAATAAATGATATAAAAAAATATCAAATTAACTATAAAAAAAAAAGTGTTTATATTTTTTTTTTTTTTGTACATAAATGTATAAATAAAGTATAATAAAAAAGAAAAAAAAAAAGAAAGAAAAA
The DNA here is from genome assembly GCA_026074375.1 of Tanacetum coccineum. Classification (NCBI taxonomy): domain Eukaryota; kingdom Viridiplantae; phylum Streptophyta; class Magnoliopsida; order Asterales; family Asteraceae; genus Tanacetum; species Tanacetum coccineum. The sequence continues at coordinate 7,894 of BQNB010124141.1, forward strand.
AAGGTTGGCGATCTTGTGTGAAAAGGAAAAAGAATTAAAAATGTTTTAATAAAAAGTATTAATCTATTGTTTGATCTCCTTTAAAACAAGTCATAAACGTCAAGACCACAATCCTCCTTTCTTAGTTGAAAGGGGGTAGTTTGGCTTTTGATCTGTTTTTTAGTTTTCAATGATCGAACTTCAAATTGGTTAATATAACTTGACGAAACGACAAACTTTTTCGAAAAACCGATTTCAGCCATAATTTCGGGGAGAATTTAATTGTTTTATAATTGGTATGATGCATTTTGTATAATATAAAGCTATGAAATTTTATTTTTGTTTTTTTTTTTTCTTTTAAAAAAGATAAATGGGTATTGATTTTCTTGAAATTTTTGGCCTCTAATTTTTCTTTAGTTTTTTTGTATGGCTAAAGCATGTGAATGTCACAAAACTTAAACACCGAAAGTTGTAGCCATTTGGGCAGTTATTCTTTACCCAGAAATTTGAATAACTCAAATCCGATATGGATATGAGATGAAGATATCGCCCCGTATAAAGATAATGTTTAGTCATATTATTGCTACGACAGTTTGTTTCGTCTACTCACAAGGTGTTCATTAAATGTCTAGCTATTTTTAGTGTTAAAATTGAGTTAAATGCACTAATTTTTGTACAACAACGCACCATTAATCACTTTATTAATGTATGATTCAAAAAGTAAAGTTTTTTAACGTGCTAATTTTGTACAAAATGTACACATTGCGTTTTATTGCGTTTTTAACCCTAAATTTGACCAATATTAAATTCAAATTAGAAAATTTGTATAGCATAAAAGTTATAGATTTTATGTCAATTTTTTACTTAGGTTTTTTAATAACTTAAATCCGATGTCATATTAGTGAGATATCACACGTTAAAGATGACGTATTAGTCGTATTTGATGATGAAAAACATGGTTTCTGAACAACATAGATTATGATGAACAATGATGAACATGGATTAAGACCGATGAACAACACTAAGTGATGAACAAATACTAATTGATGAACAAGACTAAACGATGAACAAGACTTTTTATTGATGACCATCTCTTTATATTGATGAACGACACTTAATATTGATAAACAACATTTTTTATGACCAACATGTAGATAGATATTGTCTTGTTTATCAGTTAGTCTTGTTCATCATTCAGTGTTGTTCATCAGTTCATCAAACAAGACTGATGAACTGATGAACAAGACCAACTAGTTAACACTTATGAACAACATGTAGATTGATGTTGTCTTGTTCATGAGTAGTTAGTTTTGTTCATCATTCATCAACAAAACCGATGAACCAATGAACAACACTAACTGATGAACACTTATGAATAACATGTAGGATGTTATCTTGTTCATCAGTTAGTGTTGTTCATTAGTTCATCAACAAGATTGATGAATTGATGAACAAGACTAATTGATGAACGCTTATCATTGTTTATCATAATTCAAGTTGTTCATAAGTCATATTTTTCATCATTAAATATGATTAAAACATCATCTTTAACGTGTGATATCTCACGCATATGACATCCGATTTAAGTGATTCATACACCTGAGTAAAGATTGACCTAAAATCTATAACTTTTATGTTTTACAATTATTCTAATTCGCATTTAATATTGGTCAAAATTATGGTTAAAACGCAATGCGTACATTTGGTACAAAATTAACAAATAAAAACAACAACACTTTTTGAATCTTACATTAATAAAATGATCAATGGTGTGTTTTTGTACAAAAATTTAACACTAAAAAACTATACTAGCCATTTCAACAAGCACCTTGTATGCAACAAAGCGTGCAACAAATATTACTAAAACGTAATCTTTAACGTGTGATATCTCATTTATATCATATCGGATATGAGTCATTCAAAATTCTGGGTAAAGAGTGAACCAAAGTCTACAACTTTCGCGTTTTAAAATTTTCATGATTCGACAGTTTTGAATGTCAAAAATAAGGTCGAAAATGCCAAAAACATCAAGAAAATCAAGACCCATTGAATATGTAAAAAATAAAGTTTTGAAATATTTAACAAGATTTACACCAAACTAAAGAGGATTAAATTTTAAAAATTATGGTGAAATAGGTTTTTTTTAAGTTTGTCATTTAAGAGTTATGTGCGTCTGAAGTTTGAGGGTGAATAGAAAAAAACGTGTCTAACAATATATCTTTTCGATGATTAATAAAAAAGGAAATTTGTGTAGAGATCTAATCAACGTTGGGAATACACTTTTTAAAATTACTCTCTTTATAAAGGTACGTACTAAAAAAGTATATAAGATTTTGATTTATAAACGTTTGTTTAACAGGTAGAACTACAATAGGTGTTGGATTAAAAGGGCTAACGGTTCTTTTTAGAAAAGGAATTTTAATTAAAACGGTTACACCAAGACCGAAATACTGAAGCATCGACAACACAAGGAAGATGATGTACTTAATCTAAAAACGGGAGCACGGTGATTATGTGTAAGCAAAGGGAAGTTTGAATTTTACTCCTTGTTTTTGTTTAATGGCATCTGAACTTTGCGATTAATTTTTGTCACCCTCTATGTTTCAATTTTATTTCTTTGACCTTTAACTTACTTTAATAATAACAAACATGGAACCAATTTGACTATTTAACTCTAACTACTGATTAGGTACAGTATTTTAGGATCAATTCTTAATATTCATAACACTAACGTAAACTACTTATATATACTAGAGCGTTGCGGAGCACGTGATAACCAATATTTGTAGCTTTAACACAACTTATATAATTAATATAAATAAGTACTAAAACTAAATTAGGGGTGTTCAAAATTCGGGTAAATTTATAGGAACGCAAAAATAAATAGAATGATACTGAGAAAACATCGAAGCCGGGAATTTGCCAAAATTGATCGAACGAATTAATTTTTTGGTCTTCGATTTTCAATTTGTTTTCGCACTCTCAAAACGAAACTAAATCGATTACAGATTAAAGTATATTTAAATTCGAGTTTGGATCGATTTTTAATTTTATAAATTTTGTTAAATTAAGGCTTCAATTTCTTTGAACTATGTATTAGGACTTGGTAATGTGACAAGCTATTTGATGTTCGGGTCCATAAGATTTGACATAAATCCAAAGACATTTTAGCCAGCTTGTGTATCAGCCCGATCGACTTACTTTAGCCCACTGTCAGCTGGTGATCCAATCTGATTCACTTTGGACCCAAATACACTAATTAAACTAATGCCCCTTGACTAATTCAAGCTTTTCTTATGCAACGATGTCGCGAAATAACATCTCTAGCTCAGTCATACATAAACATGCATATACAGAGATAGGCGATTAAATCCGGGGGTGTAAGGATGAAGGAGATGAGAATTAGTACAAATCAAGAAATACAAAAATAAGGTACCAAATTTTTTATACAAAATTCATTCTTATTGCTTTCAAGTTTAACAATCTTACTGCTTATACATAAATGAAAATTTAATTTTGAAATTAGGGTTTTCTCACAATTTGGGGGGTCTTTGTTGAATTTAGATTTTTTGGTAACTTTTTGTGGTTTTTCTAAACTTTGTGTTTTTTTTTTCTTACAGTTTATTTTTAGAATGAAATATCTTATATTTTAATATGGAGCTGTTTGGTTTTGTTATTTTGTACCAGCTAAAGTGGTGGAACAGGTAGAGGTTGTGGTGATGCTATTGGAAACACACCACCAAAAGCATGGCGCCAAGATCGCAGCTGGATGTGTCGGAGTAGAATGTTTGTGATATGACATCGGTAAGCAGCTTATTCCAGTTATATCATTTCCTACATCCATTACAAATAAAAACTATTAGTTAAACTTTTTCTGATTTTCGTATTAGATTTATGTCTGGAGTTATCTAATTCTATATGTTGCTTCCGCTACAAAGGAGATCATGAAAGTTCCCGTTATGCATAAATTCATACACAAGTAGTAGCTGTTTGTCTTTCAAGTAATATACTATTAGTTTAACAAGGTTTAGATTACGAAATTCTTTCAGCATATCAATATCAAACTGCAATGGGCAATCCGGTATGATGCTTTCAGGGTGAGTAAGCTGATTCGTCGACCCAACCTTTGTAAGCTATTCCATATTTCCCATTACCGAAACCCAAGTGTGAGGAACTCTTAAAATCCCCGTAGCAAGTTTTAGTTCACGATACATGAACATTTTCACATCAATGCCAACTCCAGAAATGATACTCGCTGTACCTGATGGGTGATGAAAATATATCCAGATGCAAAAAGCTAATGAATTCCAAAGCCTTTCCTCCAACAAAAACGAAACTGAATTACTATGAAACACAAACCGCGGGTGAACAAAACCTTTCATACCACCCCAAAAAAAAACTTATCATCAAGATTCATTGGGCATAAAACCTCATCTGTTTGATCCTTTGAGAATGATAGGCATAAATTATCTTATATATGTGTTGACTTTTCTTCCTCCGCAGGTTGATTTGACTCATCTATTAGCAGCCCCTGATCAGGAGCTACGAACCCTTTCAATTGAGGTAGATACTCATATTCGTTTTAAATCATTGGTTATAAATTCATAATTCAATGAAATGTGAGATAATGTTCCACAAATTCGTCTTTTGTAGCTTGACCAGCGCCAAAAGCAGATGGGCAAACCAACAAGTGATGAGATGCATAAAGAAGACGTTTTGAAAAAGTTCATGTCTGAGGTAAATATTCATAAATCTGAACTTTTCAACTTTTTAGAGTTTATATAATATGCATATACTGTTCAGGCAGGAAAAAAAATCTTTTCTAAATCATCTGCATTAGTAGGACAAGTGAACCTTGGATAAAATATGTGATTATATGAAAACTGCCAAGCCCTAGATAAATGTTTTTTTATTGGATCCGTCTGAAATGCGAGTTCTTGGGTTGGAAAAATGTGTTTTACTATGACTCCAAACCCAAGCACTACCTAATAGAAGAATGCGAATTGCAATTGGTTTATAATCTTCAGTCGACGTACTGACGTTAGTAGTTCTAGAAAAAAACAACAGATTCCCATAAGCCTAGATTCGATATGGCACTCTATAAATAAATGTTATTATATGTTAATGAGTCTATGTTCATGTATGAGTTCTTCATCATGGATGCCCTGTTTCCCCATACTTACATCTGATTTTTGGTGTGCAGTTGGTTTTTCCATCTTCTGCTACCGTCTATTGGCAGCCTGAGAAAATTTCATGTGTTGACGATTTTGGACTGAAGACAATGAATCCATATGGGTTCACAAAGGTATCACATTACTGCCTTTAAAAATGCTCTAACTGTTACTATTTTTAGTTTTCTCTAAACCAGAATAAAAATCGATCTTCTGAAAAGATAATAAACAATGGTTCATAAGATTGTCTGCTTATTAGATAAAAGTAGGGGGCATTAATAGGTAAGACAGAATGAAAAGTCGCTTGACATGTAAAATCTTGCATATTAATTAACTAAAAAGTTTCATCAGTAGAAACATAAATAATATAGTTCAGAGTATTTTGTTCATGCTGTTATCAAAGTTTCAAGTGATATAGTCATGAGGATAGCTAGGCTTACGACAAGGTCCGTTGTTTCAGTAGTTGTGTATATGTTAGCCTCTGCAACATAGTTGGTATTTACAATATGGCTCCGTTCTTACTGGATCAATAAAAGGTCTGTTAAAATGTTCAAAAATGATGGACAAACAATGTAATGCACCTTAGAGCTATACCAATTTCACACATTCATACGTTTTATTCAGACCCGTGACTTCGAGTCCAAATGCCAAACTGCGTCCTGAGTTAATTGAGTTGTTTTCTTATTGGACTCTCCCATTTTGATACATTAGATATTCATGTTTCGTCTTAGACTGCCTATTGGTTTTTGTGGTGGCAGATGAATGTCGAAAAGCTACACAAAATGGCGAATGTGGTTTGCTCCGGTAGGAAGGGTAGTATGAGGAGGTTTGTTTCTTTTCTTTAAGTTTGAAATTCAATATGTTACTCATCTTACAACAGCCCCTTTTGACCCGATTTAGATTAGAAAAATATTAGTTATTTCGTATATAAGCATACTGACAACACATAAATCTCAAACATAAATCCCACAAATTGTCATGCACTAGCATGGAAATGAGACCTCCTTTGTTACAAGAGTTCAATAAAGAAATTAGAGGTAGCTTACCTTAATGGGACCAGAATATTTAGTAGTAGTTTGCCTTTGTTGAATCATGTGCAGAACTGCATTTTTGGGAGTATATAGATGCTGAGGCCCAGGTGCAGCAGCAGACCGTGGAGTCTCATGGGCACAGCGAATTATTAGCATGAGTTGTCTTCTACATGTGATATAAGGTACATGTTTTGCCACACATATTCTATTTGAAACTACAAGTTACAACTATGTAAGCAAGTTTCATGTGCAGTATTAGTTTGAACCATGAATTTAGATGTGGCACACATTTAAATTTTTTTGGATTGCAGCAGGTGTAAAAAGAGTCGCATCTTAAATTTCATAAGCCATTTGACATTGTATCTTGCTGCAAAATAATTAAAAATTTTGAACCAAAATGTAGTGACAGTGGATATATAGCATAGGAAAGAAAAAAATAAGAACTAAAGAGAGAAGTAGAAAAGAAAGCTTCACATGAGGGTTAAAGAGGACTAAATTGCATATCTATATTAACAGATGTCTTGCTTTCTTTTTTATTTTGGATACAAAAGTTGTTAAAGAGGTACACCATTAAAGAATTTGAGTCGCTGATTGATCCAGGTTCGAAGTTTTTGTAATAGACTCGAACATATTTGATGTCATCTGATTACAAACTGCCTATTTTTTTTAATAGTTTACATCGCGTGAAAGATCTCATTAATATACTTATACTCTTGCAGTGGAACGCCGTAAAAGAGGAAACGCAACTGACTGTTATTTTGAGTGTCTAAAAGTTGTATGAATAGTTAATGATTTTGATGTGATTTGTGGAAAATTATCTCCATTGTTGGTGTATATGAAACAATTCCTCTTGCGCATATATATGACTATTTTGACATTTTTTCTTATGAATGGTCAATTTTGTGTAGTATTTTTTTCTTACGAACTCAAAGACCCAAATAAATAGAAAAGCCCAACAAAAGTTAGCCCCCGCCGCAACGCGCGGGTTAAATACCCACTCGTATACAATACATTTTGAATTATGTCGGGATAATTGTTTGGAATCTTGTTAAGTGTTGACATATGAGCTATTGAGCTAGTATAAGATAAGATTCTTCTTCCCCATATTCGATCTAATTATTTAAACTAATTTAATCTATAAAATACTAGGGGTGGCAATTCGTGTCGGGTTCGGGTTGGCGGGTTCGGGTTGACAGGTTGGCGGGTTAGAAAACTCCAACCCGAACCTGACCCATTTAAATAATCGGGTCAACTATGTCAACCCTAACCTGTTTACACATAACCCGA
>BQNB010124142.1:8408-19985 GCA_026074375.1 Tanacetum coccineum
GGGAGTTTGATATTTGAGACAGTAGTTGTTTAAGGAATCGCCTATTGTTTTTTGTTTAGGTGCAGCACTAGTATCTTATGCATCTTCATGGTTTGATGCTTCATCATTACTGAGATGTTGAGAGAACTCGTCATTAGCAGGTTGAGACATTTGTAAAGATCTGAAAGTGAGTGTTTGTTTGTGGTTTAAGTGATTCTTCTTACTCAGAGTCCCTCTATTAGCTCTGATACCACTTGTAGGTCCTTGTGTTTGGATCTATATAGCCTTTGTAAGACAATAGCTAACTTGAATAAATCCAAATTAACTATGTGAGAGACACTGACAATGAATACCAAATGTTAATGCGGAATCTTAACACAAGTATTAAGAAGAACACAATATAATACTAACTTTGCTATTGATTTTTATTAAGCTTCAATTGCTACTATTTGTTATATAAAACTCTATGCCGTAGGGTTCCTTTTATACACTAAGGATACCCTAAAAGGCTTTACAAAAAAAACGTGTGAAAGGATAATGCATATCCTTTCCTAAGATATCTCCTAAGATATATCTAAGATAACTATTATCACTATTCTGTTACATAAACAGACTTAACTAAACACTACCAGTACTAACTATAGTACTGCCACTCTACCAGTACTAACTATAGTACTGCCAGACTTAACTTAGTACTGCCAGAACTAACTAAGTACTGCCAGACTTAACTGTTATACTACCAGTATTAAGTCTTTTACAATATATTTCCCAACAATCCTCCCCTAACTTGATCTTCACTTGTGAACTTCAAGTTTCTTCAAGTGTCTTCAATTTGAGCTTCCTGAGGATGTTGTAAACAAAACTCTTCGAATTATTCTTGAGCTGCAATTCTTCAAATCATCTCTTTTTGATCTTTGCGGTAACTATTCTTCAACATTTTTTAGCAACACTTCATATCAGCAATACTTAAACAGCTACATTTACTATATATACATCAAATCATATAGTTTCAAACTATTCTCATCACTTCCAGGTGTGTTAACTCCTGTGAGAGGTGAATCATTGAAACTTTAAATGGATTTGATGTCTCTTTACCAGTTAGCCATTAATTCTGGAGTAGCCAGTCCTTTAGCCACCAGAAAGGTGCATGTCCATGGTCGATTGAAAACCATTTTAACTCTCAGGTGAAACATTGGTGAGTTGAATACCATATGGTTTTTGGCAAACCATTATAGCCATGAACGGATTTGATATGCCTTTACAAAATTCCTATATCAGCTTTAGGTTTTAACTTACCAAGGTCTTCATCGTCATTAGTGGGATAGCAAAGAGCACCAAATACATAAAGATAGGATAAGTCAGGCTTTCGATCATGGAGAAGTTCATATGGTGTTTTGTTGTGACATTTTCGGATTAATGATCGGTTTTGTGTATAGCAAGCTGTTGTGAATGCTTCTGCTAAAAGAAGTAACAGAGCCTTTGAAAAGATCAACATTGTGCGAGAAGCTTCCACTAAAGTATGGTTTCGTCTTTCGACAACGCCATTATGTTGTGGAGTGCGAGCAACAGATGTTTGATGTGAGATTCCGACTTCTTCATAATAAGCTTTTAGTGTCTGATTGACAAATTCGGTGCCATTATCAGTCCTGATGTTACGAACGGTTGCATTCAGACGAACTTGAATCATTTTGACGAATTTAATCACGAACTCTAGAACTTCATCCTTCGATCATAAAAATTTCACCGATGTAAACCGAGAATAATCATCAACGATAACCAGTATATATTTTCTCCTATTGATACTTTGAATCCTCATTATCCCACAAAAATCCATATGCATCACATAGAGTTTTTCTTGAATGGAGTCTTCAGCTTTGGGTTTGTGGGAGTATTTCTTGCTTTTACCAAGAGCATAGGCAGAGCAAAAGTGATCCTTTTGATACTTTAGTTTTTGAAGACCTCGTACAAGACCTTGTTTGACAAGAGAAGTGATATAATCAAAGTTTAAATGAGATAATCTTTTATGCCACAGCCAAGACTTGGTCTTTGAGGCCTTAGACAAGAGACATATAGGAGAGGAGAGCAACAACTTGTCCATAGATAAAATGTATAAATTTGAACCCCTTGATCCCTTGAGTAGATCAACACCGTCTAAGTTACGAATGAAACATATGTGTTTACGAAAAGCTACTTCGAGATCAGAATCACAAAATTGACCCACAGATAATACGTTGTGACCTAATCCTTCCACATAGTAAACCTAAGATATTGTAACATTTCTCATCTGATAGTCTCCATAACCCATAATCTTAGCAATATGATCATTCCTAAATCTTACAGTACCTAAAAATTTACTAACGAAGTTGATGAGGTGAGAGCGATTTCTGGTCATGTGCTTAGAGCACCCGGAGTCTAAATACCACAAAACAATTTAGACAACCTGCAATCAATCCGAGAAGAAGATAGAACATCGGAAACATTAGATCCCCAAGATTGTTTAGGTTCCTTAATGTTAGAAGTTTTAGATTCCACAATCTTAACTTTGCTACTAGACCCTACAGATCTTGATGCTTTTGGTTTCCTACTGTATACCTTAAGTTCTGGGGATGGTGCGATTGCTGGTTTTATAGTGGATTCCTTATTAGGCACTTCTTTAGTGGAGGCAATCCTAGTTAAAGGCGCATATTTTTAACTATAGTGAATGTTCTTCTAGTAGGTTTCCAACTATATCCAATTTTAGTAAACACCTTACCGGTAGGTTTCCATACTTTTCTCATTTTATTTAGTTTAGATTTAGATTTGGAACGCACATTCACATCATTCACATAATCAATGAGACACATATCATGATTCGCATCAAACATATACTTGTTACAAATAGCACAAATAGTTTCAAACTTATCATTTCTCACCGAATGCTTAACAAGTGCATTAATGATAGGTTCAGTAACAAAATTCATCTTACTCAAACTAGATTTAACTGTCCTAGGGTGTTTTTCTACTTTATTCTTCTGATTGCTACTTGGTGGTCGCGAGATCCTATTTTTCTTATATTGCCTGAAGGTTTTAATCCGCTAGCACTAGTAGTAGTGTTTACTCCTGTAGAAGTCAGCAAATGCTTGTTAGAATCTTTTGTTTTAAGAGAATCAGTCTACTTAGGAAGGTTCTTTAAAGATGTAACAGGTTCGGCAAACCTAACCTTTTTTCCTCATTCATGGTGTGACAGCAACTAATTTCTCATTAGGTTTTGGTAAATTAGGGCATGTCTTAGAGGTATAGACTAACAATTCTTGTACGTGTTTTGTAAACATGCAAGCAGATTCTAATAGAGATTCACTATGATTATGTTTTCTAGCGCATTCTACAAGTCCACGAAGGGTGTTAGTATATTCTATAGTCTTGTCAAGATAAACCTCATGGGCATCCCTATTGTTCTTAAATCAATGAGAAATAGGTTCGATGTCTAGCTTGAACATTCCTGGAGCAACAGTGGCAATAGGTTTTGAAACAGCAATCTCGACAACATTTTTCCCTTTAAGTTTCCTTAATTCATTTTTTAATGTTACAATAGCAAAAACCTTTTCTTAAAGTTGAGCATTTAAATATGAATTTTCAACAGACTTTGCATTAATTTGAGCAATTAGAGAGGCACTATGTTCTTTGGATTGAACACGTGTCTTTTTAATTGAGTCAAATTGGTCTTTGTAAATTGATTTCAAATGCTCTTGTTCTTTTCTTAAATTTTCATTTTCAAAAAGTAATTTTGCCACACTATGCTCCAACTCAATGTTTATTGTTTCAGTCTCATCGATGTCTTTCTTTACTTTTCCACACTTTCTTTTCCCGTCAAAGATTTAATTCTATCCTTCAACTTTCTTATGACAGTGTCTTTCTCTTATTGACTGAGCTTCATTCATTTATCACTTAGTCAGTAGTCTTCAAGTGTTTAACCGTGAGTCTATAAGAAAGAATCAACCAGTTAGTGAGGTGTATTCACAAGTCCCTGAGCCAAAAAAGAGTGATGGTCAGTCATTTGAAGCAATTAGACTCACTAAACACATACGTCTACCAACAACTAGAAGTCCCTGAAGATAAGTGCCTAATGAATAGGCGGGATAGTTTGAATGATAATTGAGTTGTGATCTCCTTCTAACTTAAACTCTAAACAAAGTTATGAGTATAAGAAAACAAATTATTCGACTAGAACTGCAGCTTCAACTTCAGCAGTTTCTATTCAGATTGTTTGAGAGATAAATGTTCTTCAATGTGTTTCACATTAATTGGAAGAGATGGCATTTACTCTCAACATCCCTTTCCTTTTATAGGCAAAGGAATTAGGGTTTACAAGTTAACCTAATACACATGGAAAGCATTAAATGGGTGGTTGAGCTGCCATTTAATGCACCCATGCTTTATAGTACCAGGTCGGTCCTTTAAGGAAAGTTAAAGTACTTCTATACTAACTTTAGAAGTATTTATTCCCAAGGAGATTACTTTATTCCTTTTGACTTAAAGCAATCTTTTTTTTTTGGTAACCATGGTTTCTGACACATTGGCCAAATAATCCATGATGTTTGAACCCACCACCACACAGACTCAACCAGGTAAACCTTCTAGAAGTGAAATATTTTGTTTCAATATTCTAAGAAGGAGATCGACATCGTTCAGCTTGGAATAGTCAACCAAGCTGAACTGAGCTCTTGCTAAGGTCTTCTTTAGTTTCTGATCTGCTGCATAAACTGAAGTGAAGATGATCTTGATCTTCTAAGTACCTTAAGAACTGAAGTTTAAGTTTCTTTAAGCTGAACTGTTTTCACTTGATTAAACTTAGGTGATTTTATGTTTAAATCTAATGAGAAACTGAAGGGTTTGGGAACTGACCCCAACACTTTTTCACGAGAATTCTCCTAATGCTCCAAATAAACATTAAAATACTAATAGATAGCAAACTAGTCATATTTTATAGTAGTAATGAAAAAAAGGAGTAATTATCATAGGAATTTAATAGCAAAAATATGTATAATTTAGCAGCTTTCTAAATAGTATCTTATTACAAAAAGATTTAGAAATCCTAAGGTGTTTTTCAACTCGGTTCTTTAATCGTTCACGGCAATTACTCTGTGATATAAATTGCGCAAGCGCCTATGTTTCAGTTCAATGCTCACAAGCTATGGTCTGCTAACACTAACGGCATCCACAATGGGAGGTTTATGAAAAGGTTTAAAACACATGAAAAAATTTATCTTTTGTTTCTACCATAGTGAACTTATGGTTTATATCTATGTGGCATGAAGAGGTCCAAGATCCTAGACCTATTCATAATTTAATGCATGTGTTATGGTTGAACATTTCATATTGTTGTAAAAGGTTTATACATAGTGGTATGAGGTTTATACTATCAAAAGCTTTATAATTTTATGACTTGGCATTTTATAAACCTATTGAAAAGCTTCACCATTGTGGATGCTTTAATAGTGCACTCTAATCCTTTCGATATCAACGCAGTTGGGTTAGATTTCTTTGTTTCTTTCTTTGGCATTTGTGGTTCTTTCCTAGTTGGTGACAAGTGATTATGGACCATATCATTTTTGCCAAAAGGTTCTTTGACAGGTTGTTCGCACATTGTGTTTTGTTGTACTTTATACATTATAGGTGCAAGTGCAATCACATTCTTGTTTCTCAAGGGTGCACATTCATTTTAAGGCAAAGAATCTGAAGTTATTGGTTTTAATAGTTCATTTTACTCAACAATTTTAGAAGCAAATCGTGAGTTTAAGAGTTGCGTTTTTTCCAAAGTTTTAAAATGAGACGGTTTGCCCAAGATTGATAGTTTGTCAAACATAGTAGTATTTATAGACTTTCATTTCAAATCAGTCAACTAAGCTATCAAAATGTCATTCTTTTTCTCCATATCATGCGGGTCTGTCCAAACCCAACACACTGAGCTATATAGGCCTTCTGTCTATCGTGTATCTACGACTACTTAAACTTCCTCTCATTCAATTCTTCTACACGAAATCACCAAGAACCAACCAAAGATTCAACTTCTTCAAATCTTATTGCATGTGAGATTTTATTAGTGGGATTTGTATCTCTTAAAACAAGGATTAATATTATGTAAACGGATTTATTTGCATGTGGGTAAATTGATGGGAAAATGGTGGTGAAGGGGTGGCCGGTTCGTGGAGCTAGGGAGGAGGAGGAAGAAAGAAATTTTTATAAAAGTGTTATATGTGTGCATATAGGTCCTATTTATAGAAAACAAGTTTAGCACTTTGGCAATTTTAGTCCTTCCATCCTTATAACTCCTTCAAAGTTGATACAAAGTGTTTCTTTTATAAATAGAATCGGCCAAAGACTCGGGTCACACCACGTTTATAAATATTTTAAATCCGTCCCACTAATTTTTACTTTAAAATGTTTAATAAATCGTTAAACAAAACACTACCTTTAAATACAGTTTTTATAAAAACTCAGGGAAACGCCATAAAATACAAAAATAACATGTTCACGCTCTCGGAGCAACAATATAATTTTTTTTGACTTTCTTAGATGCTAAAATAAATAGAAATTCAATCACGGCATGAAATTACCTTATAAATGGAAATTTTCATCAAAACTTATATAGCATAAACGACTTATAATTATTTACTTAGCAAAAATAATTATCTTAGCTCAGGATAGACGTTGACCTAAAGCTCAGGTTGTTACAGATTATGCTTGGTTGATGATCTCAAAAAGCTTAAGATCACATACAAGTCAAGACAAAGATACAAGCTAAAGCCTAAAAGTCTAAAGATTACTACATCAAGATTCATAAAAAAATAAAGATTATGAAAACAAGACTACAAGCAAAGATTGAAGACATTCATAGAATGTAGAGCTTAAGTTTTTATAAATTGAAGTGACCTCTCTTAGGGGGAGATTGTTAGAAATCGAGAAAAGACTCAGTCACTGATGTGTTACAAAAGCTTTAAATTTATAATGACTGAAAATACCAATTTTATTATAGAGAAACACACGGGTAAAAGTATAACCCACGTATGTAGTATAATCTTTTTAGGTAAGACCAGGTCGTCCACAGGGATTTGAGTAGTATTCAAATAATCAGAAAAACAGACTTTAACAATTTTGTAAATAACTTTTTTCCAGAGATAATAAAAATGACTACTCGGATAGTTGAAAATAATTTATAAGTGTTGGAAATGATTAAGACCTCGAAGATGGAACCTTTAACTTACAAAAAGGATTTCTCGTCAGAAAACATTTTCACAAATTAACTCGATTAACTCAAGACTTATATATAGTTAACTAGACTAAATGTGTCACCCAAATAGTTTATTTTCTAATATATCAAAGCTTATTTTGTTTATCAGTTTACAAAAGTAGATTTCTCAACACAAACGTTAAAGATCATAGACAAATCTTTAAAACCACATAGACCATAACGGGTCTTTCGACCTATACCGATATGATTATATGATCTAAGATTGATAAGCAAGACTGATAAGACATGATATAATAGGATTGCAACATAAGCTTGAGATTAAAGAGATCACAATCATACCAAACACTTATTCATTATCATAACATCACTGAGTATTGTAATAGGCTAGTCGGGTTCAATGGGCTTGGATTATAATCTAATATTGTCCGTGTTTCGGGCTTAAAGCCCAAGTTATGCCAAGCCCGACCTAGGATTACAAGCCCATACGCCACCTAGCAAGGCATGGGTATAAATATGCCCTTCACCACACATTGAAAGGGTGTTGGTTACATTTTCATTTTCACTTGTAATCCACCAACTCTTTAATCTAATCTCCTTTCTGTGTTTCATCTCTCTACTTTCTCCTCTCCTAAGTTTATCTACTTATTTTCTTTATTTTCTAGCATATTGGTAAAGATTATTGTTGTGTAATGGATTAAATTAGTGGGATAACATGTGGTATCACTCGCCAAGGGGTGTTTAGTGTTTGTTTTGTGTGAAATTCGTGGGTTTAGTTGGTTGTTTTTCTTTGGTTCGAAAAAAAAGCAAGAAAAAAAATCAACTTTGATCTTTGTTTCGTGGTTAAAAGTGTTAAAGACTTGTACTTTTGGGCTTAGATCAATTCCTTGCATCATTACTAGGTGGTTTTAACATCATTTCGTAGCTTACAAGAAAGTTTAAAGATTTTTTCTTGGCTGCGTTTTGCCTACCTGAAGGGGTATTCTTGCTTGCGTTTTGCTTAATTCGTTGCGTTTTGCCTCAAGACACTGCGTTTTGCTTCATTCGTTGTGTTTTGCCTCAAGACATTGCGTTTTGCTTCATTCATTGTGTTTTGCCTCAAGACACTGCGTTTTGCTTCATTCGTTGCGTTTTGCCTCAAGACATTGCGTTTTGCTTCATTCATTGCGTTTTGCCTCAAGACACTGCGTTTTGCTTCATTCGTTGCGTTTTGCCTCAAGACACTGCGTTTTGCTTCATTCGTTGCGTTTTGCCTCAAGACATTGCGTTTTGCTTCATCATTGCGTTTTGCTGCTTGCGTTTTGCTTCATCATTGCGTTTTGCTGCTTGCGTTTTGCTTCATCATTGCGTTTTGCTGCTTGCGTTTTGCTTCATCATTGCGTTTTGCTGCTTGCGTTTTGCTTCATCATTGCGTTTTGCCTCTTGCGTTTTGCCTAGAAATCCTGCGTTTTGCTCTTGAGATTTGTCTACAGGTTGAGATTTGTTACTGCGTTTTGCCTCATTGAAGACCCTTTTTATAACAAATCTAAACGTTATGCTGCCCAAATCTCAACAAATCTTGCGTTTTGTCTAGAAGTCATTGCGTTTTGTCTAAAAGACTGAGATTTGCCTATTGAGATTTGTCAAACATTCTTGGTTGAGATTTGACAATCGTTCTTCGTTGAGACTTGCTACACCTTGACCTTCTTTAGACAACAAACCTCAAGGACTTAGAACTTCATTTTGGACTTAACATACAATCAATTAACATAAACAAACCTCATAATCAACCTTAACTTCAAATTAATTATTCATTTACGGTTTCTTCTTGATTTTGTAAAATCCCGCGAAAGATACGATTCTTTTCTCGGTTTTAATCAAAGATTTGTAAAATCCCGTGAACGTTAATTCATTTAAAACCACAATCAATCACTTCATAACACTTAAGATCCGATATCCATTTACAACAACTTCATCAAAATGTCAAATTCAAATACCAATTTGCAAACTCAATCATCAAATGCTCTTCATAATGCTATCATGGAAGCAGGTAGCAAAGATCGTCCACCAATGTTAGCACCGGGTAATTATGTTCAGTGGAAATCCAGAATCAAGAGATACATTGACACCAAACCTAACAGTGAACTCATCCACCATTGTCTCCAAAATCCACCATACACGTATCAATGGGCTGAGAAAACAGTTCCAGTTGCTGAAGGTAGTTCTGAAACAACTACAGAGAGGTATATGGAGAACTATAAGAATGTTTCACAAGACATACGAGATCAACTGAATGCTGAAGCTGAAGCCGTTCAGATCATTCTCACAGGGATAGATAACGATATCTACTCCACAGTTGATGCTTGTCCGAATGCATGTGAAATGTGGAAAGCCATTGAAAGGTTGAAACAAGGTGAATCAATCAATGTTCAAGATCTTGAAACCAATTTATATTGGGAGTTTGGAAAATTCACATCACGGGATGGTGAATCACTTGAATCGTATTACTCACGGTTTTACAAGATGATGAATGAGCTTGTCCGAAATCAGTGTCAATGTTACAAATCATCAAGTGAATGTCCAGTTCTTACTTCAACTACAACCAGAATGGCAAAGGTTTGTGACACTTGTTAAGCAGAGTCAAGAGCTGAAGACTGTCTCCTATCACAAACTTTATGACATCCTGAAGCAACACCAGAATGAAGTCAATGAGATAAGAGCTGAAAGACTAGCACGTACTGCTAATCCACTTGCACTTGTTGCTCAACAACAACCAGTTTACCATCATCAAAACCATCCTACTCAAAACACTCAATATTCCTCCACCAGATCACAACAATCTTAACCAAAATAAGGAAATATCAATTGTACCACTCCCTTTTGCTCCTACTTATGATCCAGAACCTGCTACGGTTACTGAAGATGATGAAATGTCAAAGGAAAAGGAGATTGACAAACTCATGGCTTTAATTTCTCTCTCGTTCAAGAAAATCTACAAACCTACCAACAACAACCTTCGAACTTCATCAAACACCAGTAGAGCTAATCAAGATAATTCTCCAAGAATCAACAGAGGCACTAGGTATGATAATCAGAGGGAGTTATTGTTTGTAGGAGCTAGGGAAAATGTATGATAACTCTCCTGGTTTGTGCAAAGTCTGGGAATATCCGTGTTATAACTGCAAGGAATATGGGCATGTATCAAGGGAATGTCAGAAACTGAAATAAGTAAAGGATGCAGCTTATCACAGGGAAAAGATGTTATTATGTAAACAATAGGAAGCTGGGGTTCAGTTGAATGCAGAACAAGTTGATTGGAAAGATGATACTGATGACGAGTCTGACGATCAGGAATTAAAAGCACATTATATGTACATGGCACAGATTCAAGAGGTTACTCCAGATCTAGTTGACAATTCTAGACCAATCTTTGATGATGAGCCAATGCATAAGGTACAAAACAATAATGACAACTATAATGTGTTTGCCATGGAAAATGAACATCCTGAGCAACCTGAATCTAGTAATCACATATATCTGGCGGAACAAGGTGACACCAAAATCACTATTGATTCATTGGATATATGTTATAATAGAGATCAGGATGACCAGGATGATACTGATGATCTTGATCAAGAACGTGATTTGCTTGCTTCTTTAATTCAGAAACTAAAATGTGAAATTGATGACAGCAAAAACCGAAATAAATTTTTGGAATCATCAAACAAGGCTTTAGTTGATAAATTGAAAGGTGAAATTGAGGATTTCAAAACTAAAAATAAAAGTTTAGAATCATCAAATAACCATTTCAAAGAAGCAAACAATGAACTGTCTAAGACTAATCAGTTGATGTTTAAAGACCTTAAGAAGTTCCAAGCGGAACTTGATAAGTATAATGATGTGAATTATGCGTCAAAGGTGGAAATTGATTGTGCAAAAGCTAAAGGGGATTTAATGTCATACAAAATCGATTTTGAAAAGTCATCTAATGCATATACTCGAAAAATAAATGATTTAAATCAAACGATTTCGGATATGAAAAAGGAGCTTTGTGCACATCAAGAAACCATCTCCATAATGTCACAAGCAAAAGAGGCTCAGATTAAGTTTTACAAAACTCGTGAAGACAAAGAACTTGATAAAGTCATTGCTTTAGAAAACAAAGTCAAGGTTTTGGATTGATATTGTATGAATATGCTTAATCGTAATTGTAAAACGAGTTTTGCAAAACCTGAGTTCCTCAAGAAAGCTCAAAGAGCGAATCCTCGTATGTATGATATAGGTTGTTATAATAATAATCTTGCTTTAATGGTAGCCCCTGAATCTGACGAAACGATTCGTCTTGACAAAGAAAGTCGATCAAAATTAAGTGATTTAATCAGACCTTTTGATTA
>BQNB010124143.1:0-19985 GCA_026074375.1 Tanacetum coccineum
GCCAGATGACAGTAACTTGCCAACATAACAAAAACTTACATCATGCACTTACTTGGTCCCATTTTGTTCCTCAAGTTTCGGACACGTTCTATAAGTTTTGCACACAAAAAAGATTTGCGATGAACTTAAGCAGAAATGGGAAGACATGTGGTTCTCCAATGTAATTGTTTGGATTGATTAGCCTTATTTTCAATAAGCAGACTTATAAGTAAATAAGCTATCTAGGAGGTGGTCTGCAATAGGGAGTTTTGATCTTCTTTGAAAGAAATGAGCGGGTATCTGCCTTCCACATGAATACAACAATAAAGACATGACTATAAACAATAACGATAACCGGTCATACCTGCTCCCGCATGTAATCATGCTACCGACTACATTAGTTATTTGTTGGACCTTAATGGAATTTGGTAATTATTCTGATTTTCAATTATGTAGACAAACATTATTCTGATATGCGTTTATTCTGATTTTCAAATAATAAGTAACGTAATTACGCAATGAACTGAATATTAATACCCAACTCACCCATTCTGACATGTTACCTAACTCGCCCATATGGATATATATCCCTCACGATACGAAAGTAACATTTAGATTCTGCAGAAAATCGATATATTCATACCTGGACAGTCACCTCATTGGTTTTGGAATGAGTATCAAATCGTTTAATGGCCGGTCCATTAGTCCACTTCTTAAAGTGCGTATTATAGTAAAGGCCATCATTTTGAGCAGTTTACATCAGTAAGAGATCCCTTTTTAGCGAAATAAAGATAAGGCGTCACTAAGAGAGGCATTGGGTCTCAACATTGCAAATGGCTGTCCGTTTGATTCACGGATTTTGGGGACCCACGTGTCCAAAGGAATTGAACAAAGTGGTTGTTGAAGAACCGAATGTAGTCCCAAAGGGAGCGTGTTTCTGAAAAATAATATCCTCCCTGCTGATTTACCACATTCTTTGTTCCTGAACATTCATGAGTATTCTCTTGCCGCAAACATCCAAAAGCGGATAGTAGCAACTCAAATTGAACAAATGAATCATAAACTGTTAACAAAAGGAAACAACCGAAGTTAAAAAAAGCTTCAGATATAAACATGATAAATGAAAACAAAGCATAAAACATGTACCACAAAATAGATGATTGTCAAAATAAAAGTCCACCTTCCAAATCAAGTAATACAGAAAATTAAGCAATCAAGAATCAGAAGAATAAGAACCTTTAATCATAAATTACCAAAAAAAATACCAACTACAAAAGCCACCGAAACCAACAAACAACACCACCAACCGAAACTACCTGAAACCACCTAAACCACCGAGAGATGGTGGTGGATTCGGCAGATCGAGGCGGTGATTAGAATATGGCGGCTGCAGTGCGGTTCTTTTGTGTATTTTAGGGTTTAGAGAGAAATAAGGGGTTTCTGTGTATGTCTCGGTTATGCACATGGTTCTAAATAGCGCGCTATAGTGGCGCCATAGCGCGAAGCGTGGCCTCCACGTTACGAAACAGGTCAAGGCATCGTCTCTAGGCGTGACGTGCAATATAGCGTCATATAGCGTGATAAAGCGCGCTATAGCGCATAGCGTGACGAGTTTTTTTGAAGTGTTTAAGGGATTTTCTAAAATTTAAGATTTATGCTTGGATTTACTAATATTTTGGATTGATGCTTGAATTTAATAATATTTACTACTCATATTATTCTAAACTATCATATAATCTATAAATCTATAAATATTTTTTGCCGCCTTAAGTCACGCCTTAAAAACGTCATGTCGCTACGCCTCACGCTAAAGCTTGAGGCTTGGCTATGCCGCTACGCACGCTTCACGCTATTTATAACCTTGGTTATGCATATGGTTGATTTCAAATTTGAACTTCAAAAACACAATTTTTATGCACTCCAGTAAATGTGACACCATATTGATTCGGTTGAATTGGGATGCAAGCTGTGTGATACACATTGAAGTATTACCAAAGATAGATTCAACTTTCAACATTGCCAAATATAGTTTTAATTTTCAACATTCAGCCAATGGTTGAAAATTCAAGAGTTAGGCAAATTTCTTTTATATGTAGTAGAGATAACAGTTGGGCCTACTGAGAGATCCGGTTATTTTTTTGATTATGCAAGAATTTTACCGGTGATGTTCATATAAACTTTAAAGAAACTTAATCTATATGGTTTTTGGTCACCTTTAATTAGATGGTACAAGTAGTTTTCTTAAACATACTAGTTACTTGATCACCCACAATCTTTATAATCAAATAACAGTGACCTTTTAGTTTTTTAAGTAAAAAACATATATAACAATATCATTTTAATTTTTTGAAGTGAAATAATGTAATTTTTTTATTATATAAAATATTTGAAAAAAATGACACATTTGGTTTTATTGAATAAACACTAGTTACTCTATAATACATTTCACAATTGGTCGGTGGCACTGTAGCAGCTACAGTGCTTGCTACAGTGCTACAGTACCGGCCCAAAAAATAGCCCAGAACCTGGCCCTAACTAAAAAAAAAAATTTTACAAAACGGACCCTCAACTTTTAATTGTTTACGACTTTTTTACATAAACTTAAAAAAAATAAAAAAAATCCCTCAAGTTTCTTTTATTCGCCCCCCGCCGCAACGCGCGGGTTAAATTCCAACTCGTATCCATTATTTGGTGGATTCGCAATACAGTATCTTTGATGCATTTGGCCCATTATTTTTACTTTCATCTTTACATTAAAATGGGCATACATATCTTTTCTTTCTTATATCCATGAAACATAACCATAACAAATATATATTGATAAAAATAGTGATGGATACATTTCAACATTTGACAAGAAAAACATTCTTGGAAGATATATATTCATCTAAAGAAATTGCTAACCTTGGATAAGATCATAAGAAGTTGGCTTAAACCGCCAACACATTTACCACAACAATAGCAATCAAAGTATTATCCACATTCCTTTTTGTAATATAAAAAGTATTTAATTAGTTTAGAATATAACTAAATTAAAATTTAATAACCGACAATTATTAGATGGAATAACTTATCTTTGCTTCAAACCCAAGTTACCTCTCTCTCTTTTCACACCGAGCTCGAATTAAATATTTACATTATCTTCGTCAGACAAATTCAGTAACGAGTACTATTTACCTTTAATCATCCAAAAATATATACTACGTACTATCTTTTCCTTTAGTAAAGTGATCTCCATCACCATATTCTATCCATTATCAATCATACTAGATACAATGATACATTAATTTGACATGTAAATTTCATATCTTTATTTCAAAACTTTCATGTTTAAGTAATTTCTCCGTCTCATATTAATAATCTACATTCTTTTTTTTTATTGTATCAATTTAATTGTCTATTATTAAAATAGATAGAAATTTTTTATCGAGTTTACTATATCACATTTGGTTAAAATTAATATTACAACATTAATGTTGAAATTAATTAATTAGTTAAAGATAAAACTGTCATTATACAAAGATAATAATACAGTAATAGAAAACAGTAATAATTATATTTTTATTAAACTGATGACGTATAATAGGTGTATCAGGCCTCTGGGCTTGAGTCATATCATTACAATGGGCCCCCCGGCCCAACTAAGCAAATAATACTCTCCGCGGAAAAGTCCAGTTCCGTATTGGGCGGCGCGGAAGAAGCAAACCGGACGTGACAAATCTTCCGCGGACCAGCAGGCGTCCGCGGAAGGGAATTAGCGTCCGGATAACACGATTACAAGCGGATCCTTATCCAAATAAAGGTCTCACTTCGGTCCACCAACAGAAATAAGCGAAATATCAGGAAAACCTAATATTTGGCTCACCTATAAAAATGGGTACTCTGACACTCCACAAAGGTACAATCTGTCCTATCATTAACACACACACATACTCAGACATTCTCTGATTTTCTGACAAACATGTATACTTACTCTCACGCCGGAGCTGAATCGCGGGGTCCGCCCTGCGGTAAGGCTAACGGTTTACTCTCATTTGTGCAGATCACCTCTTCATTACTTGAATTAATACAAGATCTACATTATAGCTTACTTCATGTCCCAACCCACTAAGCAATCTAGACTCACATTCACCCCTACACTCTTTTTGTACTAACATAAACTATAAGTTTTTTCTCGATAAAAAAATATGTTTGTTTTAATTGTTGGCATATTTGCATACTATCCCAATGTCTCATGAAAAAAAAAGGTTAATGATAATGAGTAAAAACTAAAAACTTTCAGACAAATAGTATATTTCATTAAGAATTATGATTTCATAGAACCTTCAAAATCATTACTATCTACATCCCCAATATTTACATCTTGATCAAAAATACCATACCCAAAATCCAAAAGTCCCAAATAATCCCAATTTCCTAATAATCATCACTAAAATTCCTATCCTCATCTAACTGTAATCCAACCGCTTTCAACGAGCCAGCTCGGTCTTTCCACCACTGTTGTTGTCACCAACCGTCGCAATCTATCTTTTGGCGCGACACATGTCACTCCTGCAATCCTGCACTCAGACTCCGGAGTCACCGGGAGAGATTGCTCCATCTCCCAATCAGGAAAATCAAAAGGGTCCCTAGGAGACACTGACGTGGCACAATCCTCACCTTTAACAAACGGATGATTTAAAAGCATCTCAGCCGTCCATCTTTTACTAGCATCTTTCACAAAACACTTTCCTAAAAAATCTTTTCCCGCGTCTGATAAACTCCCGGGAATCTCCGGGATTTCCGCGCCAACTCCGATCTTCATCAAAAGACTGCTGACGTCATCACATGTCCACGCTGGCAAACCAGACACCATCTCAGAAACCAAACACCCAACTGCCCATATGTCTGACGCAGGTTCTTGTTCACCTCCAACAACCGTCTCAGGTGCCAAATATAACGGCGTACCTCGTACCTCGTACGACAACTTTAACTTCATGTTCTCCCCCGCTTTTTTCGCTAACCCGAAATCTGCAATCTTGACTTCCCCATCATCAAATAACAACACATTCTGTAACTTAACATCACAATGCACGTACCCTTTATCATGAATAAACTTAACCCCTTTTAATATGGAACAAACATATTTTCTCACATCACATTCCAACATCTTTTCATTCTTAACTCTATCAGCCAATGATCCACAACAAGCATACTCCAACAGAACGTTATACATCTTTTCGCCTTTTTCGACAGTGTAACTATCACCATAACACGTAACAATCTCTCGACAATCTTTAAGCTCTTCATAAACCATACGCTCTTTAACTAAAGAAGCCATATGTGACACCCCACATGACTTAACCGCAACTAGCGATGGTAAACACAAATTCTTGTCGACAGTTTTTGCAAGACTGACTTTTGCGAAGCTTCCGTGACCGATTGTTTGACCTCTGATAAAATCGATTGATGGATTTGTAATCTTTAGTCTTTGGGATTGATGATGGTGATCGATTTCTTGATCCATGATCTTTTTTTCTAGGACAAGTTTGTCGAATATTGGAGGAATTGTTATGGGATGTCGGTATTTATAGGATGTAAATATGTAATATATGGAAATATTGTTTTTTATGAAGAATTATCAAAAACAAGTTAGGTCACCCGCGCTTCGCTGCGGGATGTTTGGCGGCCGGTGTTTTCGGTTGGACGTGTTAGAAAGTATGTTTTTGTAAAAAAAAAAAATTAACGGTCGTTAAGCAACGATCGATTTAAAGCACTGTTTTGGTGCATTCTAAAAAAAAAAACTAACGGTCGACCGCTAGTGGGAAAATGGGTATTTTATAAAAAAAATTAAAATGAGGGCAGTTTTCGTAATTTAACACATAGTGCGAGGGGGTATTTCGTAAATATTTGAGGGGCTATTTCGTAAATAAAAAAAGGAACGGGTCGGGGCGGACTGGGTCGGGTCGACCCGACAATACCGATAACTCAGAAAGTGTGAGTGAATATTTTGGAAAAAAAAGCAAAAAAACAATTAAATTTTTTTTTTAAAATGTTCGGACATTCATAAAAAAAACAGAACGATGACTAAAAAAGTGCGAGAGAGTATTTAAAAAAAGAAAACAAATTTTTTTTTCTAAAGGAAAGAAAAAACCGATTGGACCGGGTA
The DNA here is from genome assembly GCA_026074375.1 of Tanacetum coccineum. Classification (NCBI taxonomy): domain Eukaryota; kingdom Viridiplantae; phylum Streptophyta; class Magnoliopsida; order Asterales; family Asteraceae; genus Tanacetum; species Tanacetum coccineum. The sequence continues at coordinate 6,128 of BQNB010124143.1, forward strand.
GGGTTGAGCCGGCATATTAAATGCACCCCGGTAAAAAAAAGGAAAGTTTTATCTTAAAATTTTTTTGAGAAAAAAAAGTTTACTTTTAAAAACTTTTTGAGGAAAAAAAAGGAAAAAAAAATGGTAAAAAAAAAAACTAACTGTTAAGAAAAAAATATTCATAAAAAAACAGACCGATGGCTCCGACAGTGCGAGAGGGTATTTCGAGAAAAGAAAAAGCAAAATTTTATTTTAAAATTTTTTTTAGAAAAAAAAAGAACGGGACGATTAGCGGAGCGCGAGGTTTGAGGAAACTTAAAGTTTTATTCATAAAAAAACAGACCGATGGTTCCGACAGCGCGAGAGGGTATTCCGAGAAAAAAAGTAAAGTTTTATTTTAAAAAGTTTTTGAGAAAAAAAAGGTTAAAAAAAAAAGAGTCAATGTAAAGAAAAAGAAAGAAAAAAAAAAAAAGGGGCGCATTAAATTTCGGGTCAAAAAAGTCGGGTTGCATTAAATTTTAAAATTTTTTTTAGGAAAAAAAGTTTACTTTTAAAAACTTTTTGAGGAAAAAAAGGAAAAAAAATGTTAAAAAAAAAACTAACTGTTAAGAAAAAAATATTCATAAAAAAACAGACCGATGGCTCCGACAGTGCGAGAGGGTATTTCGAGAAAAGAAAAAGAAAAATTTTATTTTAAAAATTTTTTAAGAAAAAAAAAAGAACGGGACGATTAGCGGAACGCGAGGTCTGAGGAAACTTAAAGGTTTATTCATAAAAAAACAGACCGATGACTCAAACAGCGCGAGAGGGTATTCCGAGAAAAAAAAAGTAAAGTTTTATTTTAAAAAGTTTTTGAGAAAAAAAAAAGTTTAAAAAAAAGGTAAAAAAAAAGAAAGCAATGTAAAGGAAAAAAAAAAAAAAAAAAAAAAAAATATTGGAGGAATTGTTATGGGATGTCGGTATTTATAGGATGTAAATATGTAATATATGGAAATATTGTTTTTTTTTTGAATAATTATCAAAAATTTGGAAAGAAAAAGAGCGCGTGATAGTTAAGGATATTTAGTGAAACGTGGTCCATATGATTTTCCACGGTTTAATATTGTACTACATTATTTTTTATTTTTGTAGGCAAGTATTTATTTGGGGCAAAATATAATATTCTATTATATAATCATAGAAAGATCTCAAATAATTTGGTGTGTGATTTTTTCGATGATGACGTATAGTACGTATAATAGGCCTTTGGGCCTGGACTGTACTAACCACATGTGGACCCTGGCCTTGGCCCGGATATGACAACATTAATCAGCATTAATGTGATTAGTTAACATCCAATCAGCATTAATGTGATTAGTCAACATTAATCAGTATTTAATATGATTAGTTAACATCCAATCAGCATTAATGTGATGAGTCAACATTAATCAGCATTTAATGTGATTAGTCAACATCCAATCAGTATTGATGTGATTAGTCACCTATAAAAGGGGGTTATCTGACACCCCAAAAGGTATGATCTTCTCACCTTCCCTAATACACACACATACCTCTCATAACATGTGTTCTTACTCTCACGCCGGAGTCTAATCGTGGGGTCCGTCCCCACGGTAAGGCTAACGGTTTACCTTTACTTGTGCAGGAAGTCATCAAATTACTTTGTTTAGTGCAAGATCCAACCCGAAGATGGCTTGCCGGCCCGACCCAACAAGCAATCTTGAACCATCTCATACCCGGTTACCAATTTTGTACTAACAAGTTGGCGCCATCCGTGGGACCCGAACAAAATTTGCTTCGTGCTTTCTTAAAAAACAAGTCTGTAAAAAGAAAAAAAGAAAATGGTTTGTTTTGGTACTGCTTAGGTCTCAGATCTCGATTGGGTTATCTCAACTTGTCATGTTAGCAAAACGGATAATAAAAAAATAAGTGAGATGGATGGTGTGTTAACCCTATAACCTTTTTTTTTCTTTAGTGGTTTAGAATCAAAGCACTTTATTTTGAAGAGGAATGCTACACACACACTTTTTTTATATAAAAAAATCTACACCCACATGTGGCAAGTGATGTGGACCAATAAATTATATTAAATTTTCTCTTTTTTACTTTCAATCCTAATAATTAACTTACGCATATGAGTGTGAATTTTTTTATATAAAAAAGATGTAAGTGTGCATTACTCTATTTTGAAAGTGCCATATGATCCAGCAAGTCGTTTAAGAAACCGCATCAAACCAAATCTTTGAGATTGAATATCTCCAAAATAATTATCTTGTCTCACAACTTTATTTCATGTGATGGCTTGAGTAGTCTGCCAGTCTATGGTGGCAACCAAAGTGGCGGCGCTAGTTCCAAGCCACAACACGGACCCCCAAAGTGAGTTGCCAAAGTGAGATGTCACACGCACGCGAGTGGAGGAGAATCAAATGAAAATTCAATTTTTTTTAAAACCATCACAAGAAAATTAGATGGTGTTTAGTTGGTAAACATTTTTTATTTTTTTTATTTCTAAATTTTTAAAGAAGGGAATGTTTTTTCTTCGAGTTAATTGTATTTTTGGTCCCTGTAGTGTGGCAAAATTGCAGGTTTGGGACTCAACCTTTTGAAATTACAGTCAACGTCTCTATTTTTAAGTTTGGGTTGCAGGTTTGGTCCTTGGGCCGGGACCAAACGTGCAATTTGGCCAAACCACAAAGACCAAAAATGCAACCCAAAAGGACCAAACCTGCAACCCAAACTTGAAAATAGAGAAGTTGACTGCAAATTCGAAAGATTGGGTCCCAAACTTTCAATTTGGCCATACCACATGGACCAAAATGCAATTTACTCTTTTTCTTCTATAAAGAAGAGTTGAAAATTTTGAAAACATATTTAGATGGAATTGTACTTTTCGTTTTATTTTGTTAGAGAAAATAAATAGAGAATGGTAAAATGTAATTTTCTGTTTTTCTATATAAAATTGAAAAATGAGAATTTCTTTCTTTTTGAAAAATATTGGAAAAAAGTGCGACTAAATAGGTTTTCAGTTTTTTCATTTTCATATGAAAAATTTCCTAGAAAAATAAGATATTTTTCCCCAACTAAACACATCCTTAATTATTGTATTTTTTTATGTTTTGTATTGTTTTTAATTTTTGTCGTATGTTTTTTATTTTTCATAAGTTTTTTAAGTTTCGTATTTTATTATCACGTTTTTCACTTCTCATCTCACGTCACGCCTTAAGCCGACACCTTTGTCTATTGCGTAGCGTGAAGGTCAAGCCTTGTGTTTTGCGAGGCTTTAGTGGCGCCATGATGTGCCTTCTAGAACTATGCTTGAAATAGAATCAATGAGCGAGTAACTCACTAGTACTCCTTTAATACCACACCACTCAATGGTTCAAACTATTATAAGAAGGCTTTAATTAAAGGATCGGGATCCTCTCATGTTCAAATTGAACATGAGAGGGTAAAGTTGAGGTTATGTGAGCTTTTAAATCAACATTTTCAAATCAGCATTTTCAATAGACATTTTCACATTTGTCTTTGTCTTGTAGTTGAGCTTTCAAATCAGCATTTTCAATAGACATTTTGTTCAATTGAACAATTGGAGAGTCACTGTTGACTTTGTCTGAGTTCTTGTCAGTTTGATGGAATCATAAAGATTTTTATAAGTCAGTTTCAAATGCTCATTTTCTTTGTGAAAATTCTTGTTTTCTTGAAATAATTTTGTCACACGGTGTTCCAATTCGATGTTTATTGTTTTAATATAATCGATGTCTTTCAAAACATGATCATGTTAACCCGATTTTAAAGCTTGATATTGGTATTTAAGTTTAAGAGCAATATAATGTGCTTCCATATTTGAAAAATCCTTTTGAAATAGCAACGGTCTTTTTAAAGATAAGTATTTTCTGACTCTAAAGATTGTTTTGAAAGATTAGTGGGCTTATTTTTGAGAAATTTGTTTTGTTTGGAAAGCTCAAACTCAAGACGTTCACATTCTTTAAATTTTTCAAGATATTTGCATGCCATGTGACAATAATTATGACAATCAACCATAGACATAAGAGTAACACACAAAATATCTTTTCCGAGACGTTCTTACAGGAGAAGATCATCGACTTTTGAAGACATTTTTTCATTTTTAATTTGAGATTTGAGAGCATCAATGTCCATTTTTAGATCGTCAGCCTCTTTTTCAAGAGAGTGAACATATTTTAAATCTACAAACATTTCCTTTTTAAGATGTATTTCAAAAAGTGATGCATTTGACACAGTGTCTTGTGTGAGAGGAATTAACATTTCTTTAACAAGCACTTTTATATCGTGAGTAATTGGATTCTGCTATTCGTTTTGAAGACGATTTTTCCAATTTATTTCAAGAACATATCTAATATATTCAATGTTAATTAGAAGATTATCAAATATTCGCTTACTTTTGCTTATTGAAGCTTTAGTGGGCAAATATTCAATACGTTTCACCAAGTGACTTGTTTGTTTCTGAAAAAGTGCTCTGAAAAGATTCTTTTTTACATCATTTGCAAAATACAACTGCTCATGAGATTTGCATTGTTGAGGCACAAAAATATCATAAAGATTATTTAGTTTTGTGTAGTCGTATGGTTTTACTAAATAACCAATTTTAATCGACTTTCTTCTACAAGACGAATTGTCTCTTTACTTTCAGGAGCAAATATATTCGCAAGATCATTCTAATCATACTGAACATTATATAGGCATGGTTTCTCCCATTGAGCTTTTTTGAGGTACTCATGATTTGCAAAAATGGTCGAGCATTTACCATTATAATACGAACTCGGTTTAGGAGTTAGCATAAAAACAATTTTGTGCTGACTGACTGGTTTTTACTGGATTTTTCAAAACAATTTGTTTATCTATGTCTTTGTCTTACCGTTCTTTAAAATCATTTTTCTATTGTTCATTTTCTTTTAAAATTTGAGAAATCCGTCTTTCATGTGTCGAGATCTGGTTTACAACTTTTGGCATTTTCTTCTTTAACACAAAAAGTTTTATATGACTGAGTTTTTGAAGATTCATTATATAGTCGTTTAGTTTCTGCAAGTAAACCAATAGCTTTTTCACATTCAAGTACAGATTTCTCTTTGTCTTTGTGGTTTGTTTGAAAAATTTTATACTTCTCAAGCTCACATTTGCAATAAAAAGATCTTGTTTGCTTTTCTTAAGATCTTGAGTGAGAGACGTGTTTGTTTTCTTTAATTGCTTTTGTATCTTTTTGTTCACATCAACATCTAGTTTTAAATTAGCAATTAAAGATGCAAGCAACACACGTTCATCCTTGAGTTCTTCAACATTTTGATCGTCCTTTACTTCATTATCACACATATCCGATGAATCAGGAATAACATTGCTATCAACCTTTTCCACCACATATGTATCATTAATGGATTCAGGTTGCTCAAAATGTTGTCTTTTAGTGGCAAACACATTAAAGTCATCGTCTGTATGTACCTTTTCTAATGGCTCAACATCATAGGCAGGTCCAGAATTGTCATCAGTAGCATGTAGACTCTGAATACTTTGGTCCATGTACATGTAATGTGCTTCTAGTTCATCCGATTTTTCATCAGTGTCTTGAATCCATTCATTATGCTCTGCACGTAAAGGAAAACCTTTTGATTCTTGCTTGCATAACATCATCTTCTCCTTGTGATACTCATAATCCTTGGATCTTTTAGGTTTTCTACACTCCTTAGCAAAATGCCCAAGTCCCTTGCAATTGTAACACTGTATCCCAGACTGCTAAACTACCTGATTTCCTACCGTTTCCATGTTCCCAGCAACTGTTCCTGCCCTCTAATTCACAAACTGCCTAGTTTTCCTGTCATTCCCAGTTCTTGGAGAAGTGTTTACATTCTTGTTCCTGGTGTTTGATGAAGTTCTGTTGTTGTTGTTGGTAGGTTTGTAGGTATTTTGGAAGTGTTTTGCAATGAGTACCAAACTTTTCTATATATGTTTATCTCTTTGAGCCTGTTCGTCATTACTGTCTTCTTCAGATGATGACTTAGATGGAGGCGTTATTGGTTTGACTATCTTCTTACCTTTGTGTCACACCCCAAAAATATGTCACGGCAGAATAGGTAACTGGGGCCTGACTTCATAATACGCAAGCACAAGATACAAGAGAACGACCATTAAATAGATATTTTGTGGAAACTAAAGGGGGGTGAATAGTTTACAGGTTCATTTTTTATTTTAAAAGTTTGCTTTCAAAATATTTAGATTCGAGTTGTATGTTCAACCAATCAACAATATGAATCAACAAGGTAAATATCTAAACTAATACTAAATAACAATCCCAACAATAAAGGAGATATGAGATAGATGACAATCAAACCAAGACACAAGATTTATAGTGAGTTCTGCTCCGAACTCTTCCCTTCACCCTTACTCACTCCCCGAGTATCCTCCTACTTGAAGATTTCACAGTCAACAAGCTCCCTTTAGGCGGAGAAAACCGTTTACACGTTACTTACGTTATTTTCCGACACTAAGCTAAATGTCGAGTCCTAATCTTAGCTAGAACCAATCTACCACTTCACAAGCACTATACACTCACAAGATCTACACTATCAGATATACACACAATCCAAATCATACAATTACACAAGATAATTACAATAGAGATTTGATACTTAGAAGAATAGAGGAGAGATCAATAAATAACAATTCGTTTCTTGGCGAATCCGAATGTTCTTCTCTTGCACTTGATAGAGAGGAGAAGAAGAAGAGATTAGATCACTTGAAATAGATCAAAAGATGTTAGTGAGTCAGAGTATAAGAAAGAGAAAGAAGTTTTTAGTGAGAAGAGAAAAGTTATTTTAAAAATGTCCGGCAAAGAGTCTGTTTTTCAGCTGGAAAAGAAAGCATAATTATAGGCAAGAAAACCCAACGTCACTGCAGGCGGTCCTGGCGGTCCCAGATATATTTGGGGGCCGCCAGACCTATAAGGGGGCCGCCCAGTAGACTACGCTTCTGTTTTTTTCTTTTTGTGGGGAATGTTGTATTTGTTATGGAACCTTCCATTTTGAGGAGAAAATTGATTTTCAAATTTAAGTTTTAAATAAAAGTTTTTTTTAATTAGAAAATATTTTGTATAATAATAGTAATGTGAAAATACTTTGTAAAAAATGTGATGGTTAAGAGAAAAATATTTTCTTGATCACTAAACATTTCTTAATGAATTGTTTGTTCAAACCTTGAAGTGATACTAATCTTAGAAATGAATTTTTCCGATTAATAATTTGGTAGAACTTTATTTTTTATCGTAAACGTTTTTACATTTTGTTATTATCAAAACATTGAGAGGTCGAAAAATATAAATAATGTTTTTAGACGTTATTTGTATTAACAACCTCTCTCTTTTTGATGATGACAAAATATAAACTCATTTTGTATAAAATTAAAGGTTTCAAATTATTAATGAGTTTTCATTTCATTTCTCTCCCTTTTTGTCGAATTCAAAAAGAATGATCGTCGAATTGTTGTAGAAAGAAAGAAGTCGACGATATCAAGACTCCCCCTTGATGTATACTCCCCCTCGTTTGGGGCACCAAGGGATTGATCTTACAAAAATTGTTTGCTACAAAACAAAGTTAGAGGTACAAGTGCAAAATAATATATTCTCAACTAGTAGCACTCATAGCAATTCATGCAAGTTAAATCATGAAGTGGCTTCATTCATTACTTAATAAGCTCATACAAGAAGCATTGATTGCAATTGAAGCTAAATAAGAGATCAAATAAATTCATACTATAATGGTATGAATCATTACAAGATAAAGTAGACAAGCATAAAATAAAGACATATTAAGACATAGAGCTACACTAGTGTATTCTTGAAATGTAGAAGATGCCATAATCAAAAGATGGATGGTCGATTATTTAGGTAGATTAATCACATGAGAATGATTAATTAAAGAGGGAAAAAGATGAGGTTGGTGACACATGGTTTGGAGGGGTACGAGTTTGAGGTATGAGACGGGTGAGAAAAAATTGAATGAAGTTGATTTCATTTCTCAAGGAGTGGAATTGGTGTTTAGAATACTTGCAACAATGACAAGAACTTGAGTGAAATTAAACTTGAGCATGAGAAGGATGATTAATTGGTTGTGGTGGTGGTGAAGGTGGTACATGAATTTAGGCATTGGATGGGTTAGTGTGTGAATTAAGGATGGTGGAGATGTTGTGAAGTTGGTTGATCATTTGATCTCTTAGTGGATTGAATGATGGTGGTGAAGGAGATTGAAGATGGACTCTTGGAGGAAATAGAGGTGAGTCTTTTTGGAAAGAAGGTGATGATTTTGGAGTGGATTTCTTGCGCTTCCATATTCTTGGTTTTCTAGAGAAGTTTGGATGGTGGTTTGAGCAAGACATTTGTGGTGAGAGTAAAGATGATAGGGAGAAGAAGTTGGTGATGGTGAGTGAAGAAGAATGGATGAGTTAAATAATGGAAGTAATGTTAGAAAGTGGCAAAGCATGGTTTTAGTGATAAAAGGTTCAAGAGGTGGTTTGGCTAAATAGGGAAGTTATAGTATGAGGCTATGTATACAAAGGTCAAATATACATAAAAAGAGGCAAACTTAAAATTTTCGTTCCCCCTGTTGGCGGTCCCATATTGTTGGGCGGTCCCGTATATATTGGGGGGGGGGCTGATTTTTATAGGGGCCGTTTTCTGGAAAGAACGAAATTTTTCCAGTTTTTTCCTTTGTTCTATCCAGTGATTTTAGCATCTTCCAAATTTAAGAATCAATCAATTTAAGCAAGAATATAGGGTCCTACACTAACGTGCAAATCATTTAGCATATAGTAATATTACACGCATGTTGTAATCTCCTAAAAATAGTTCACATAGAGAGATAATAGGATGATAAAATTGAGAAGATCATCCAAGTCACATGAAATCGTTATTCACCAATCCTAGTAAAAATTTAAAGCATAATGTACTAGATAATATAGCTAATAAGAATCTTTAATAGTTATGCAAACATGTTTACTTCTGTTTCCCACTCATCATGTCCTTGAGAGCTTGTCCAATTGACCTTAACCCTTCCCGATAAGCATCTAGTTGTTGAGTTTGAAGGTTTATGGTTTCGGAGAGGTAAGTATTTAAGTATTGACTTTCATGAGTAGGGTTTAGACGGACTCTAGAAACAACATTGGACGAGGAAGAGACATTTTGAGAAGGAGAAGAAGAATTAGAATGAAACGATTCTTCATCATTTTCATCAATGGTGACATCCAACGGACGAGATGAGGATGGATAATTTAGAGTGGTGGAAGAGGAGCTAGCATTTGAGTCACGAGGTCTTTTCTTGCCATTATCCGATCGCGTCTTTCGCTCATAATAAGGAGCGAGAGGATGCATGACTCGATCATGTAAGAGGTAGTGATCAATTGCTAGCTTAGGAGAGACCGACACAACATGTTTGAACAATCTAGTCAGAAGCATTCCATAAGGTAAGAGTTCCTTAGGTTTGTTTCGAGTCTTTTCTGTGGAATCGTAGAGGGGGGGGGGGGGGTGAATACGTTTCCATTATCAACTTAAAACTTTTGTATCAAACAATCAATCAAGTTTATACTATAATAATTAAACAAAAAGAATATCCAAACAAACAATATCATCACAACACAATATATAACACAAACATAGATGCAATGCGAATATAAATATAAAGCGATAAAGGCAAATATAAATGTAAAGCGATAAGTAAAAGAAAGAGCAAACCGAATGTAACACTCCCAAATTGGGTCGTAACGGAATAAGGGTCCGGGGCGTGTTACTTCTCAGATCAATAACACAAGATATATATAGAACGACCAAAAAGTCGTTTGAAAACGATACATTGGATTTAACAAAGTAATTGTTACATAAGCCCGAAGTTTAACTTGTTCACTTGTTCAAAGTACAAAGATTTCTATCCCATGATTATACAAAATGTATTGCGACAAAATCTTTATTGCATGATATCCCAATCAAAACCACCAATGTATCCCTTGTACCTCTTGCTTACTGATCCCCTGAAAAACATTGCTTTAAAACGTCAACAATAATGTTGGTGAATTCATAGTTGATAAATCATATATTGTAAGACCACAGAGATATTTCCCAAGTGTATGATAATTGCAACAGATGCAGACAACATATAAATGTAATTAACGTTGCTCTAAGCCATGATCCACTGAAGCTTACGTGTATGAATATCCCAAATTAATGGTCTACATTGCCCGTGATGATGTTCTAACACGCAACATCCTATATTTGACATGATATACGTTCGTTTGTCCAGTGATAGCTAATCACCCGAACGGGGTTGTCAAACCCAATAGATCTATTAATAACATACGCGCTCACAATCCCGCAATTGACAGTTGCCATGAAAATGGGCTTAGATATGGTTAAACGCTATAAGGCAACTCGTAAAATAATAACATGAAACTTAACTCACTTTGTGTCCAATTATAAAGCAGTGCATGTTTTCCCACCCAAAAGACTTTGGTAAACAAAAGCCAGTAATAACTGTGGCTATGAACCACCTTGAGTGCGTATGCGAAGTATATCTACAAATAACAGCCCACGCGAATTATCAAATGCAACCTAATTAATTAGGTCGTATTAAGTACTAATCCCATTAAGTACTCCTCCCAGCAAAGTCTAAAATAGCTAAACATCATCTAATCGTTTTGAGTGAACAAACATGTTTATAAAATAAAATGTTGTAAAAAAAAACATACATTTGGTAAAATCGTCATAATTTTCACGTTTGCTAATCCGTTTCTTGCGTTTCCTTATGGCCATCTCTTCGTATTAAGACGTAGTTATCATACTTTGAATTTTGCCCAGATATTTGACCCCCTGGTGAAAGTAACTTTTTTACTGTTCACTTATCAGACCGTAAGTTTTTAATTTAACTCGTATTTGTTGTCGTAAACCCGAAAACGTCGTATTTTATTCGTTATAGCTCCGTTTTTAGTGATTCTTTCGAGGACATTTCTCGAAATTAAAGTTCTATATATTATATGAGGTTTTACAAAAAATAAACTTTTTGTCATGAATAGTAACTTTTTATAAAAATAGTTGTATAAACGTATAATTGTCGTAAACTCGCGAAATTCATAATCCGTTCGTTATTAATTGAAAAATTACGACTCTTATCTTTTTTGGAATCCTAAAAATATGTAATAATTTGTTTAAAAATATCCAACACTTGCTGGTTATAATTTTATAAAAATTTTTTTATAAAAATTCATTTACGACTCCGTTTATTAACGTATAACTTGGTATACCGCAACTTTTTCGTTATTAATCCGTTTGACAAAGTTTCTACCTTTTCCGAATCGTCGTGAATTGGTATTACTCTTATAAAAAAATCAAAATGAAAATAGGTAAATATTCTGAATTGAAACAGAATAGTTGTGGGTGATTCTCATAAGTTCATTTTTAATCTTTGTTTTTATACTCTTCCATTTTGTAACCCACCATATGTCTTATATTTCATATATGTTATATATCATCCATATATTAGGGTCCATTTGTCCATAATAGTCCTCATATATCCAAGTTTACCAAGTCCATATTATACTTTTAACCCTTAACTTTCATAATTAACCTTTTTATCACAAGTTTATACTTAGTCACTTTACATATAAACCAAAAATGTGTACAAGTGATTTCTTCCCATGACTTATTTTAGTGTTCTAATAACATGATTAAAAGTCCATTAATTAATATTAATAAGTCCGATTGCCCCTTCTTTAACTTGTAATATATTATGAATCATAACAAAACCCTAATTAATTCCATGATTATGTTGACACTAAAACAACATGATGCCAATATTTTATGCAACACCTTTTAACAGGAAAATGTAATAACACAACATGAAAAAATAATCCATGTGATCCATTTTCAAGAATAATCTCATTTTCATGATAAAAATCCTAAATGTGATTTTAAGCTAACATAGAATAACCATAGCATAAAAATTAAAATTATAAGAACAAGAAAGTATTCTAGTAACCTAATGATGAGGATGATATGAATAAACAGTCTAAACCCTTGTTTAGCCACAAAATCCAAGCTTGCACAAAGAAACCCTAGCTTTCCTTAATAAAAACCCTAGCTTTCTTTCACTTGATTAATACTTGCAAATGGTGATTCAATGGTTGAAAATACCTTAGAATGTCTTAGGATAGATGTGTATAAGTGTGTATGGGTTGTAGAAAAATTGCTATGGATTTGGTTGTGTGCTTGCTTCTTGCCGTGAGCTCAAAGAGAGAAAGAGAGAAGTTATTTAAGAAAATTGATTACTAATGTAATAGAGTGTATGATGTCTCTCATTATTACTTGTACATATAATCCTAGTAGTAAAAAAAGAATGCAATATGAGTCAAAAACAAGATAGAGGTTTTAAGGGTTCATGTTTATGTGTTATGAGTCAAAGAAACAAGGTAAGGTGTAGGTTTAAATGCAAAGTGAAGTACTCTTGACCAAATGGAAGAGTTTCCTTATATTTCTTGTGTATATTGCAAAAAGTTTGGCATACATATGATATATATATGATATATTTTGTAACTTTATTATTGTGTAAAAAAGTGGGTGATTTGTTTGAAGCGTAGAAAAGTTTTATGGATCCGGAGTTGCCAAACGCAATTTATCGCAAACGATACACAATTACAGTATCCGATAAAAATAAAATGAACAAAGTTAATAATTATCTAAAATAATTACTTAACCCTTGATTTGAAGTAAACATTTAATTTGTTTGATGCCCGTTTACATTGAAAACGCAAATTTTGTTAGCTTACGCGATTTAAAACTTAATCCATGAAAATCCCAAGCAAAACGTACAACAAAATAAATAGTATATTTATCGACGTCGTCAAACAAGCAAACGCGTACAACGCTAAAAATAAATAGTAGATTTATCGACGTCGTCAATGACTTGAAAACACAGGATGTTATAGACTTCCCCTGATAAACGATCCTTGTCCTCAAGGCTCATAATGCAGCACTTGACGTTCCCACGTGAACTCAGGACCTCTCTTGGAGTTCCATCGAACTTTGACTAATGGGATCCGACTTCGCTTCAACCGTTTAACTTCACGGCCCACTACTTCTAAGGGTTCCTCAACAAAATGAAGCTTGTCATCAAGATGAAGTCCATCCAACGGAACAGCTAATGGTTCGTCGGCATGACACTTTTTCAGATTAGATACATGAAACGTATTATGAACCCTGCTCAACTCTTCTGGAAGTTCAAGCTTGTAAGCAACTTTTCCAACCCTTTTTATCACCTTAAAAGGTCCAACATACCTAGGGTTTAACTTCCCCCGTTTGCCAAAACGTACAACCCCTTTCCAAGGCGAAACTTTAAGCATAACTTTATCCCCGACTTGGAATTCCATTGGTTTACGCTTTAAATCGGCGTAACTCTTCTGTCGATCACGAGCGGCTTGCATCCTTTGCTTGATCTGGATGATTTTCTCAGTGGTCTCTTGAATTAGTTCTGGACCGAGTATTTGAGCTTCTCCAACTTCAGTCCAACAAATAGGTGAACGACACTTTTGACCATAAAGTGCTTCGAATGGTGCGGCCTTGATGCTAGCGTGATAGCTATTGTTATATGAGAACTCGACCAATGGCAAATGGCAAGCACGCAACATATCCTCGAGAGTTTGAATGGTCCTCTCGCTTTGTCCATCTGTTTGTGGATGGTACGCAGTACTCATATCCAAATTTATACCCAAAGCGTTCTGAAGTGACCTCTAGAAATTGGATGCGAATCTTGAGTCACGATCGCAAATGATTGAGACGGGTATCCCATGCCTCGTGACCACCTCCTTTAGGTACAATCTTGCA
>BQNB010124144.1:0-18723 GCA_026074375.1 Tanacetum coccineum
TAGAAAACGTGTGTGTGTACACGTTTAGATAGTTAGTATAGATTAATAGTTAGTTAGTAGCCCCAAGTTATAGAGTTGGGGAAAGGTGGAAACATCTGAAATAAAGAAAAACCATTAAAATAACTTTGATTTATGTTTATTATTCCGCTGTGCAATTTATCAATCATTGTTATTATATCCTAGATGAGTCTTAATAACGATCTTTACAATTGGTATCAGAGCCCTGGTGGCTCGTTATCTAGGATCTACAAGGTGTTTTGGTGTCGCATCTATGAAGGAAAAGAGGTACGAAATTTCTGTCTTGGTTATTATGTCGAATCTGGTACTATTAGGGTTTTTCAGCAACCCTAATTCGATATAACAGGAAGTTTGTTCACAATTGTTATTGATTGGTTCGTGACAACAAGATGGTTGCTGATTGTGGTTCTTGGTTACATAATTCAAGAGTTCTTTGGAACTTATTCTATGAAAAGAATAATTATCAGTTGATGAGAATGATGAATTAGTGACAGTTTAGTGACAGAAAATTATCGCTAAAAAAGGCGTCGTATGGATACTTAAAAAAAGTATCCTTAAACAGTCGTTATTATGTTTATACTACTGCGCTTCCTCGTTTCTACTGTTGTCAATGACGACACACAGTGACAGTTTATTGTTAGTACTGCTATCCTTGGTTAATATTGCTAGTTTGTGATTAATACTGCTTCTAGTCTATTTTAATACTGCCTGTTATCATGGGTTCGTTAACACTGCTGCTAATGGTATTAATGTTTGGTTCTTGGTTAAGAGAAGAATCAGCAGGCATCAACAGATTTTAATTGACAAAGAAACGGCAGTTGAAATTTTAGTACTGCTTGATTTAAAGGGAAGAATTAGTACTGCTGGCTACGAAGTTAGTACTGCCAGCTTTATACTTAGTACTGCTTATGAGTACTTAGTATTGTTCTTCATACATTAGTACTGCCAATTGTATGTTTATACTGCCAATGGCAGTTAATACTGCTAATCTTATCTTTTAAGGTTAGTACTGCTCGTTGAAAGTTTGTACTGCTGGTTTATTGTTTGTACTGCTAGCTTTGATCGATATCGGACAACACACAGTTTTTGGATCTCGTACAACACACACAAAAGGAAGTTAATATTGTTGTGGTTATTAGTACTGATAGGGTTAGTAGTTAATACTGTTGGACTTAAACCAAGATTTAATGGCTCGTATTTTGGATTATTCGTTAGAATTGGTTACGAAGAGGATTATTTATCACTTATTTAAAGTTGAAGTGGAATTATTTGGATGCGTGTTCTTATCATATCTTAAACGGCTTACAACGTTTGAAGATAACTTGTTCGTGCTTAGAAACGATGTGACGAAGACTTGACGAATCTAGCAAAGGTGTGTGATCTAACTTATGGTGCTCAATGCTCACATTTGCTATCACTTTGATCATGTGTCTCATATAGATGAGGATTTTTGTCAAGAGGTTGCGATCTACTTATATTTCACAGATTTATTTATAAGTTTGGAGTCACGTGGATAGTACAAAATATAAGACACAAGTTTGGGTTATTCTACTTCTACATCATGTTCGTTATACTTAGTTTTCTTCATCAGTAATCATTACATAGAGCCTATAAAATTTAAAGATTCAATAGATGGTTAACATATGGGTTTCAGGGGAAGCTTATTGCCAAAATGTTTAACCATCAGGTTATGTTCATGCACCACTTGAAGTGAAAGGTTTCATTACTACTGCTAGTCATTTATTACTGCTGCTAGTTTATGTTTCTACTGCTCAGAGTCATTTTTCGTATTATGCTTCATGGCGGGTATTTTGAGTATTGGAAGGCTGGATTAGTAGTTGTGGTATATGATTTGTAGCTGTTATGATCCAAGTTGCATATCTACAGAAGACCCCTATTAGATGATTACAAAAAGGGGAAGAAGATTACAGGTTTATTGATTTGCAGCTTATTATGTGTGGTGGCATGTTCAAGGAGATCTTATGTCAAGGGAAAGCATTAAAGATTTTGTTTCATTCAGGGAGATGATTACATCTCAACTTCTCTATTTAAGGGGAAGTTCGTACGCGACTTTGTTTGTTTTGTCATCATCAAATAGGGGAAGATTGTTGGGATTCTTGATTTGATGAGACAAAGTGAATAAAAGAATGAAACAAAAGGACTTAAACGTAAAGCTGGAATTGTTCAAAAAAATGGAAGATTTTAAAGATTCTAGAAGATCTCCTTATAAAGATAGAAGATATCAGAAGATCAAGTTTAATATTTGATGAACACTATCACAAATTTATCCAAGTATGGTTTTCACACACGGTTCATGAGATCCATAAATACAGCAGGTGCGTTAGTTAAACCAAATGGCATCACTTGAAATTCATAGTGTTTGTACCTCGTTCTGAAAGCAGTCTTGGGAATATCTTCATCCCTTACTCTCAGTTGATGATAACCTGATCTTAAGTCGATTTTCGAGTAAACACTCGAACCTTGAAGTTGGTCGAATAAGTCATCGATCCTGGGTAATGGGTAATGATTCTTTACAGTAAGTTTATTCAACTCCCGGTAATCGATACACATCCTGAAAGATCCGTCTTTCTTTTTAACAAATAGGACAGGAGCTCCCCAAGGCGAAGTACTTGGTCGGATAAAACCTCTGTCTGCCAACTCTTGTAGTTGGTTCGATAGTTCCTGCATTTATGAAGGAGCTAATCTGTAAGGTGCTCGGGCCACTGGCGCCGCTCCTGGAATTAAATCGATTTGGAATTCTACTTAGCAAACTGGGGGTAAGCCAAGTATATCTTCAGGAAAAACTTCCGGAAATTCTCTGACTACTGGTATGTCTTTCAATCGTTTATCATCTGACTTCTTTTCCATTACTTGGGCTATGAAAAATTGACAACCTCGGGATAAATATCTTTTGGTTTTTATACAAGATATGAGATTTAGTCGGGTTTTACTTCGGTCACCACAAATGATCAAAGTTTCACCGTTAATAGGAATGTGGTCGACTTTCTAGTCACAGAGAATTTTGGCATGATACTTGGACAACCAGTCCATACCGATGACAACGTCAAAACTACTAAGTTTAATCGGCATGAGATCAATTTCGAAAGGTTGGTTTAACAAAGTCAGGGTGCAACCCTGGATAACGGTGTTTGTGGTTACTAGATTTCTGTCAGCCATTTTTATATTGTAAAAGGTAACTATTATAATGGGTGGGATATTTAGCATAGAGGCAAGAGATATGGATACGAAGCTTTTATCGGCTCCAGACTCAAATAATACTCTAGCTAGATGTTAGTTTAGAAGGAACATACTTGTGACTACATTAGGGTCTTAGTGAGCATTCCTATCTCTTAGCATGTAAGCTCTCCCCTAGGCATTGTTGGTGGTGGTCTTTCGGTACTGATTTGCATAATGTCCTTTCTCTCCACATGCATGACAAGTAATTATCACTGGCAGCAGATTACTTCCAGTGGTTGGCCCCTTGTTTATGTAGTTCTTAGTCAAACGGCCCACCTTGTTGCAAGTATCACACTTAACATTACAAGGTCCTGGGTGATGTAGAACACATCTTCTACACAATGGGAGGTTTCCAGCATACCTATTGTTCTTGGCTGGAGTGGTAGCATAGGCTCTGACAGCTTCTTGCCTTCTGTTCTGTTATGGTTGGTGATTATTGTAGCGGTTGTTGGTGTTAGTGTTATGGTAGTTGATGTTATTATTGTTGCGATAGTTGTTGTTGTTGAAAGTTCTTATGTCGTCAAACTTTTGTTTGTGATCACTTGATACTTGCACTGAAGTGTGCTTTGTTACCTGATCCATTAGCCTCTGGGATATGTTAATGGCTTCCTCTAAAGTTTGAGGTTTAGAGGCGGTAACATTCCCTTCAATACTTCGAGGCAATCCCCCAATGAAAACTTCCATCATTTTCTCAAAATTTGGCACCATAGTGGGACATAAGATTGTCAATTCCTGGAATCTCCTCACATATGTCTTGAGATCATTCCCCTTCATAGTCAGATGGTAAAATTTGTCTTCCATCTTTTGGATCTCAGTTCGGGGACAATACTTCTTTATCAAAAGTTTCTTGAATTCAACCTAGGTAATCTTGTAAGCTTTTTCTATTCCAATAGATTGTGCGAATAAATTCCACCAGGACAAGGCTTATTCAGTTAAAGTACCAGTAGCAAACTTCACCTTGCAGTCTTTGGTACAGTTGCTACGAGAAAACACTGATTCAGTTCGCTCAAACCAGTGGATGAGGCCAATAGCGCCTTCTGTACCTTTGAAATTGAAATGTTGGCAGCTCATAAACTATTTGTAGCTACATTTTCTTGCTACAGGAGCTTCTCCTTGTCAGGTGTTCCTATTTGTATTGTCAGAATTTGCCATGATAGCAGCTTGTGCTTCCAGAGCTATGGCAACACTATCAGCGACTAGTTTCCTGATGGCGGCCTGAGTCATGGCTGGTGCTGCAGATGTTGATGTCCTCTTGGGAGCCATTCTATTACAATACAACACAGAATAAGAATTCATATAATGATAGTCATATCACAAGTCATTGTATAAAAAAAATTCATACTTAGTGATATTGAATTTATTTTGACATATCATTCTTATTTGGAAGTCTTAGATTCCAAAAATTTTATGCTCAACGTCTTGATTATTGATCGTATCCATGATACTTAGGTATAAAGGTTTGAGAAGACCGGACGGTAAGAGAACCATGGTAATCCCGGATAAAGATATGAATCATTGTATTACAGAATATAGGGTGGACAACCATGACATACATAAATCGGTATCATAAACATCGAATTATATAATAGAATCACCACTATATTAAGTCATAAACAACTTGTCTTACATATTCTACATAATTAAAATTTAGCAAGTGTCATTATTTATGGCACACATCCAGTGGTTGGATTCTAACTAAAAGCTGTAGATGATAAGGATCTAGTCTAGTAGTCTGGTGGTCCTCCCTTATGATTCTTGAGCTCACGGATCTTGTCTAGAAGATTCTTCATATCTGATCGGTGGCGAACCTGGATATCCTCAATGATCATTTCTAGAGTAGAAACCCTGATGCGAGCAAGAACAATCTCATCATCATGCCTTATTTGTTCTTTCTGAAATCCAGCAATCTGAGCACGGGCTTCATGAAGTTCGGTTTCGAGTTGATCAAAATCTTGTTGTATAACTACTTGACCGTTACCAAGACCTTCTATAATATCTTCTATGTGCTCAATGCGCTCAAGAGGGAGTTCATCTAAGTGATTTAAAATAGTCTCGATCTGTTCCTCGTGACGTTTCAAATGGGTCTTATAAGAACTTTCTCTAATTTCAAAAACTTGAGGTAGAGTAGAAGTATAGAAGGATGATCGAAAACGGGCTCGTTTCTTACGTGGTAAAGTCTTTTCAGAAAGAAAGAAGTCTTGGTGATCAAACATTGAAGATGGAGTTACAACAGTTGATGGAGCAATAGGTGCTTGTGGTAATGGAATAGGTGATTCATTAGCAGCAGCATTATTATATGCTTGCATAACCTTCATATATGGATCATCGTGGAAAGGTGAGATGCCTAACGAGGCTAAAAGATACTTAGATAGATCATCTGAAGGATTAGGAGAGGTGTTTCCCGGTGAGGCTATGGAATAGTCCGGTGAAGCCGGAGTATAGTTAGGAGTAGTTGTAGAGGAAAAGGTATCCTCAACATCGACATCAGATGGGACGATAATAGGGTAGATATAGTCGGAAGTGTTGGAAGACATATTTCTGAAACAACCCAGTGGAAAATAACATAAGTTATTTATATAATAGTATAATATTTATGTATCATTTACATACTATTCAGGAATGCAATGGCACAGAGGACTTTCTTGGATGAAAAAAATAGTTATAGTTCAGGTTTTAACCTTGTTCATTATAACCGCATCAATTGATGCCAATCTGTAACACCGGGATATTTGACATATAGCAGCGGAAGCTAATTTGGGGTATTACTTCATGAATCATAGTCACAATAATAGAAAATGACTCAAAAGAGACGTTTTTAAAAGATAAGTTATCATTCATTATTCATCAGAGTTTTTACAAACGGAGGTCCCAAAATACATTTCAAAACATAAAGTTGAATGATAACATGTTTGGACGTCCTTATGTCCAGTGTCACTCCGTTCCATAAGATGCTCAATTACCTGAGATAAACATGCTTAAAAGTCAACACAAAGGTTGAGTAAAATTCACAGTGTTTGCAATGTAATAATAGTTGAATACAAGTTCAATACTGGGTTACGTTGTTATACACCCATAGTTTGTAATAATTGTAATTGCATTTACAATTATCATAGTAAACAGTATTATTGCATTTAAGCTCATGACACCAACACGTTAACATGAAATCACCACAGTGATATTGGGGAGGAACCTAAGCCCTCATGAAAGGTAACTTACCAAAGTTACCCATTATAATCAAATATAGTGCTATTGGTACCAAAAGTATAGGCACACCAACGGAAGTCGTCACACCCCGATAGATCTATCCACAATATTTGCGTTCCCTCGCAAGTGACTAATGGTTCATGATTAAGAAATATTGGCAGTACAGGCAAACTTATGCAATAATATATCAGGATAGAATATAGTTGGAAAAACACTTGTATTCATGGTTTATAGCATGTATCTCCCCACGGAGTTCAGAAAACATGTAAAAGTGGGACTATGAACTCGCCTTAGTTTAGGGAAATCTTATTGATGTCAAAAGTGACTCAGATGGTGTTAAACGGCTTTGTCATGCAACCTGAGTTAATATATATCAAGTCTTAGTTTGATTATAATTCAAAGCTTTATTTAACATTGACGTTAATTTAGTTTATTAGTTTATGAAAACATCATAACACTGTTCGGGCTATCATAATCCAGAGGTCATGTAGTAGACGTTTGAGGAGCCAGGACACTTTAAATCGTAAATCCAACAAACTCGTCAAATCGTATACCTAAATGAAACCTCTTACATGAAACTCCCTAGTAACGTGATACGTTATAGATTAAATCATAAGATTTTATCATTTTAGGTTTCTTCAAAAGCTAGTGGATGATAAATTATGTTAATTATATAAACATAGATATAGTTGGCATTGGTTGTTGCGTGAGCTCGTTTAGTTTGCTATGTAAGTTACGTTACATAGTTGACATGAAATAAAGCAAAAAATTTCCCTCGAAGATAGTTGTACTTAATTTAATAAGTAGATATTACATTGATGGAAATTGCATCTAATTTAATAGATGGATAATTACATTGATGAAAATTGTGGGTTGTTATAGTCTCCCTCCCTTAAAAGAAATCTCGTCCCGAGATTTAGTTGGATGCTGGAGTGGTGTTTGGAAATAGATGTGGATACTTAGAACGAATTTGATCTTCGCGTTCCCACGTAAATTTTGGTCTTCTTTTAGAGTTCCATCTTACTTTGACTATAGGGATGCGACTTTGTTTAAGTTGTTTGACTTCTCGATCCATGATTTCTACGGGTTTTTCCATAAAGTTGAGCTTATCATCAAGCTAAAGTTCTTTCATTGGAATGACAAGGTATTCGTCAGATAAGCATTTCTTTAAATTAGAAACGTGGAAAGTACTGTGGACATTACTGAGCTCTTCAGGAAGCTCTAGTTTGTATGCCACTGGGCCAATCCGTTCAAGGATTTTGAATGGTCCAATGTACCGAGGGTTAAGCTTTCCTCGCTTTCCAAAATGAATGACTCCCTTTTACTTAGTAAGTTTTCAAAAGTTTACAGTATCTACCGCCTCTGCTTGAAAATGATTTACAAAACAAGGTCCAAAATTAATAATAACGATATTTTTTTAATATGAAAAAGTAATATTACAGGTTATGCATTTTTCTATATAAGCTACAATATGAAGGTTTAACGTAACAAAAGTTCAAAATAACGATTCGTTAAGCTAGAAATCAAAACAGGTCAATTTAGGGGTTTAAAATAAAAACGCGCGGGTTTTAAGCTCAAATTCTTTCAATACTTAATAAGTACTATTTAATAATGTGATAAGCTTATTTGGATAGATTTTATAACAAATCTTACAAAGTTTAGCTTATGGATTAAGGAATAACATGAAAATTAGGGTTCTTGAGCTCGGTATGGATCAAAAAGGTATATCAAATATATTTTTTGAGCTCAAATACTTTTAAACAATGGTTTGAGCTGATTATATGACATTTAAGGGTATGGAAACAGAACGTGTGCTTAAAGACCTGGTATTTGAGCTATAGCTGTAGATAAGGGTCAAAATGGGGACTTTTAGCTTCGTACGCCTAGAATAACAACTCCGGGGATTTAAGACTTGGTTTCTTCACTTGTTTTATGCTCTTGGGACTTCTTAGGACTTCTCTTGATGTTCTTGATCAGGCCTTGGACTCCATTAATGATTAGAAAGAAAGATTGAAGGTGTGATTTGAAATGAAAGGGTTTACACCCTTTATATAGGGTTCAAACCCCTTAGGGCCCAAGGAAACTTCATGGTTAAGTTTAGGACACCTATGGTATGACTAGGAGAGGCTAGTGATGATATGAAGAAGCTAGGAGATGATAAGGAGAAGCTATGGAAGTAGGATTGCAATGTGGAAGGTATTAGGGGTGTTTGTGTGGTCGTGGCATATATGGAGGAAAAGAGAGGTCATGTGGCCAATTTCATGACCAAGTAATGCATTAAGGTGCTTGTAAGCTTCTTCTAAATGAATTAACATGGTCATGGAGGTGCTTGTGTGCTTGGTTACATTAAAAACGGGTAGAAAATGAAGAAAAAGGGTGGCGGGTTCATGACTAGCTCGGGTTAGAGTTTTTGGTTTAAATTTCGTGTACATTGGAGTAATAAGGATGGATTATGAAATTTAATGTTGTATCTAAGTGTTTATAACTTAATTTGATTAATGGTTTAAGTTAATAATGGGTAAAAACAAAGAAATGGGTCATGGTTTAGAAACTAGCTCGGTTTTAGGGTTTAGGGTTTTGTTTTAGGTTTTAAGGTTTTTAAAATATGTATGAGAGCTTATGAGTAGAGTAATTAGGGTTTACATGTTGTATATTGAGTGTAGTATCTTGTACAAAAGTGGTGGTGAAGAAACTAGAATGAAAACGGAAGTATAACGGCTATTTTGGATGTCATGCTTAATGACTTGTACATTGTGCTATTAAGGATTTGTACATTGACTTTGAGGGAGTTTATATTTCAAATGAGATGTTATATTACTCGTACATATTCTTTGATTGTTTGTACATTGATTTTATATGTATACATTACGTATAGTTAGGGTTTAAAGGTAAAAGTTTAACGTTTAAACCTGTTTTGATATAACATTGCATTTGGTACATTATATGAGTAATGTACTTTGTAAAAATGATATTAATATATTGACTTGACATAGTAGGATGTTTATATGATATAAACATAGATATAGATGGCATATGTGGTTGCGTGAGCTCGTTTACTTTAGAAATGTAAACTATTGTACATAATGGAATGGAATGAAATGAAAATTTTATTCTCGTGAAAAAGTAGTACTTAACATAGTAAGTAAATATTATATTGATGAAATACTGGAAAATTATGGGTTGTTATAGTCCCCTAACCTTATAGAAATCTCGTCCTGAGATTTAGTTGAGTAATAGAGTGATATTTGGAAATAGAAGTCCTTAGTTTTTGCAGTCCCTCTTCAGATGACCTACTTCGTTGCAAGTCTGACATTTAACAGTGCAAACTCCTGTGTGATCCAGGGTGTATCTTGTACACAAAGGAAGGTTTCCATGGTATCTTTTGGCATGATAAGTCCTAACAGTTTCTTGTCTTCTATTTTGCTGTTGGTGGTAATCATTGTTACGGTTGTTTTTGTTGTTGTTAGATTGGTTATTATTGTTATGATCATTGGGGTAGTTGTTGTTGTCGGTGGTGTTTCTTTTATCCTCAAACTTTCATTTATGATCATTGGTTTCTTGCACAAAATCACGCTTTAGTATCTGATCCATTAGTCTGTGAGCTATGTTGGTGGCTTCCTCCAGAGTTTGAGGTTTTGAAGCAGTAACGTTTCCTTCAATGCTTTGGGGCAATCCCCCGATGAAAGCTTCCATAAGTTTCTCAGAATTTGGCACCATGTTTGGGCATAAAATGGCTAATTCCTGGAATCTTCTAATGTAAGTCTTGAGATCATTTTCTTTTATAGTTAGATCATAAAATTCATCTTCCATTTTCTTGATCTCAGTTCGATGGCAATACTTATTAGTCAAGATCCTTTTCAATTCAATCCAGGTGATCCTGTTGGCTTGTTCTATTCCAATAGGTTGAGCGTATGCATTCCACTAGGACAAGGCGTCATCAGTTAGAGTACCAGTAGCAAATGTCACTTTGTCTTCCTCGACACACTTGCTACGAGAAAATACCGATTCAGTACCTTCAAACCAGCGGATGAGGCCAACAACTTCGTCCGTACCATTGAAATAGGAAGGTAGACAACTCATAAATCCTTTGTAGTTACTTATTGCATTCCTATTAGTATTTACCATGGTAGCAGCTTGTGCTTCCAAAGCTGCAGCAATATCATCAGCAATCAGTTGTCGGATGGCAGCCTTAGTCATAGTTGGTGTTTCAGATGTTGATGTTTTCTTGGGAGGCATCTATCAAGATAACACATGATAAGAATCCATAGTCATATCATAAGTTAAGAATTATAAAGATTTGTGATCATTATAGGATATAACAGAAATTTTTGAAATTTAAGGCTTCTAAAGATAGACACGGAGATAATAAAATAAGGGATTCGATAAGAGGCGTAGTAAGAAAATCGGATGGTAAGAGAATCATAGTAATCTTGGATAAACATATGAGTCATCATACTACAGGATATAGAACACCCAATTGGTATTACGAAACAACGAGGTATAACGGAATTACCATTGTATAAATAACTTGTCTATATAATTTACATAGCAAAATTTGACAAGTGTCATTATTCATACATCTAATGGTTGGATTCTAGAAAGATCTAATCTGGCGGTTCTTCCTTGTTGTTTTTGAGTTTGTAGATGACATCCTGAAGATCTTCCTGATCTGCTTGGTGACGAGTTTGGATTTCCTTAATGATTATTTCCATAGATGAACATTATAACAAGTATCTGACTCATCAGGTTCCTCGGAGACTGGTTCACTTTCTAGTAGTCGTGGTATGATCCATAATGAGTTATCTAACACTACGAAGATAAACTCATCAAAGGGGATTGTCTGGTGGTGTAGTTGACCTAACCGGTGATGAAGATCCTTTCTGACGAAGATGGAGATGTTGGAATAGGTGATTTAACAGGAGTCTTGGTGTCTTTAGGTGATGAAATCTCCTCGGGAGGAAAGAAATCTCGGGAATAGTCTGGTGAAGTCGAGGTCTAGTTTAAAACATTTGTAGAGGAAAAAGCATCCTCCACATCGTGATCAGAAGGGATAGAAGGGTGGGTGTACGAAGACATGACTATATAACAACCCAGTGGAAATAACATAAGTTATTTATATAATAGTATAATAGTAGTATATTATCTGCTATACAAATACATTATTCGGGGAAATGGAGTAGCACGGAGGACTTTGATGGCTGGAAACAGAAAAGTAGTTATAGTTAAGGTTTTAACCTTGTTCTCTATAACCATGGCTCTGATACCATTCTGTAACACCCCTATTTTTTGACATATAGCAGCGGAAGCTAATCTGGGGTATTACTTCATAGTTCAACAGTCATAATCATAGAAAATGACTCAAAAGAGACGTTTTTGAAAAATTTAATTATCATTCATTTATTCATCAGAGTTTTACAAAAAGGAGGTCCCAAAATCTATGTGAAAATATAAAGTTTGAATGATAACAGTTTAGCCATCTTCAAGTCCGTGCCACTCCGTGCCATAGGTTGCTCAATTACCTGAGATAAACATGCTAAAAAGTCAACACAAAGGTTGAGTGAAATTCATAGGTTTTCAGTTAAAATAGTTGAGTACAAGTTTAATAGTGGGTTACGTTGTTATACACCCATATGAAAAAACAGTATTATTGACCTAAGCTCATGAATCACATATTTAAACTCAATAGAACCGGGAGCTTCTACCTGAGACATACTAGGAGTCACTATCAAAAGAGATACTTTGAGCTACTATCCAAAGAGATATTAGGAGATATTACCCAAAGAGATATTGGGAGATACTACCCAAAGAGATATTGGGAGATATTACCCAAAGAGATACTAGGAGTCACTACCCTAAGAGATACTTCCATGTATTTAGGCAATAATATATCAGGATAGCATACAGTTTAGAAAATACTTGTATTCATAGTTTATAACATAAATTCCCTTCGGGAGTTAGAAAACAAGTAAAAGTAGAATTATAATCTCACGTATCAGAATAGAGTATAGTTGAAAAATATAGTTTATAGATCCCCCTCACGGGTTTAAGAAATATTCAAAAGGTTTAAAAGTGAGGCTATGAATCTCACCTTAACAGTATAGGGAAATCTGATTGATGGCAAAAGTATATGAAAGTAAGGGCTTCGTCACATGCAAGCTGGGGTAATATGTCAAGTCTTAGTTTGATTGAATATGTTTTACATAATGAATATCATCTTTGATTGAATTATTATGGAGTATTGTTTCACAGTTCGGGCCATCATAATTCAGAGGTCATTCAGTAAACGTTTGAGGAGCTAGGATACTTTAAATCGTAAACCCAACAACTCAGTCAGAACGTAATACCAAGATGAAACCCCTTAATATGAAGCTCCCTAGTATTGTGATACGATATAGATTGGGACAGGATTTTTAAAAGCATATCGATGATGAATTATATAATAGTTATATCATAATCGGTTTTAAGCGTTTTGCTCAATAACTGGAAATGATAAGCACGTCAAGCGTTAATTAAAGTTATGTCTTATAAGGTTTTGAACACATTTCTATACTTTTTCAAAATGTTACATTTTAGACCCTTAAGAATGAAAAATGGCAAAATATACCCTTAGAGTTTTTACTTTTACAAGTTTGGTCCTTTTAGTTTATAAGATGTACAAAGTAAACCTTATACTTTAGAAAGTGACATAATAGACCCCTATAGTTATAACTTTAGAAATATGGTAAAAAAAGTCATTGTACTTATAAGTTTTCAAAAGTTAGAGTATATACCCCTTGCATGAAAATGATTTACAAACAAGTCCAAAATCCATAATAATGATATTTTTCAATATGAAAAGTAATTTACAGGTTATAGCTTATTAATATAAGCTAAAATATGAAGGTTTAACGTAACAAAAGTTCAAAATAACGATTCGTTAAGCTAGAAATCAAAACGGGTCAAATTAGGGTTTTAAAATGAAAACGCGCGGGTTTTAAGCTCAAATTCTTTCAAGACTTAATAAAGTACTTATAATAATGTTAGATAAGCTTATTAGGATAGATTATAACAACATCTTACAAGTTTAGCTTATAGATTAAGTAAAAACATGAAATTAGGGTTTCATGAGCTCGGTTTGGATCAAAAAGGTAAAACACATATGTTTTTGAGTTCAAAGATTTTAACAATGGTTTGAGCATGATTATATGAACATTATAAGGGTATGGAAATAGAACGTGAGCTTATAGAACCTGGTTTTGAGCTTATAGCTTGGAAACGGGTCAAAATGGGGACTTTTAGCTTCGTACGCCTAGAATAACAACTCCGGGGCTTCAAGACTTGGTTTCTTCACTTGTTTTCTGCTCTTGGGACTTCTTAGGACTTCTCTTGATGTTCTTGATCAGGCCTTGGACTCCATTGATGATTAGAAAGAAAGATTGAAGGTGTGATTTGAAATGAAAGGGTTTACACCCTTTATATAGGGTTCGAACCCCTTAGGGCCTAAGGAAATTAATGGTTAAGTTTAGGACACATATGGTATGACTAGGAGAGGCTAGTGATGATATGGAGAAGCTAGGAGATGATAAGGAGAAGCTATGGAAGTAGGATTGCAATGTGGAAGGTATTAGGGGTGTTTGTGTGGCCGTGGCATATATGGAGGAAAAGAGAGGTCATGTGGCCAATTTTATGACCAAG
This sequence comes from Tanacetum coccineum, assembly GCA_026074375.1. NCBI lineage: Eukaryota > Viridiplantae > Streptophyta > Magnoliopsida > Asterales > Asteraceae > Tanacetum > Tanacetum coccineum. The sequence continues at coordinate 14,134 of BQNB010124144.1, forward strand.
TAATGCATTAAGGTGCTTGTAAGCTACTTATAAATGAAGTAGCATGGTCATGGAGGTGCTTGTGTGCTTGGTTGCATTAAAAATGGGTAGAAAATGAAGAAAAAGGGTGGCGGGTTCATGACTAGCTCGGGTTAGGGTTTTTGGTTTAAATTCCGTGTACATTGGAGTAATAAGGATGGATTATGAAAGGTAATGTTGTATTTAAGTATTTATAACTTAATTTATTAATGGTTTAGGGTAATAATAGGTAAAAACAAAGAAATGGGTCATGGTTTAGAAACTAGCTCAGTTTTAGGGTTTCTTGGTTTGAATTAGGGTTTTGAGTTTAAAAACATGTCCAAGTGAATGAAATGGAGGGAAATGTTGTTTAAAAGTTGAGCATTGATTGCTTGTATATTGTACTTGATAGTTTGTACAAGATTCATTAAGAAAACAGAGGTATAACGGCTATTTTGGATGTCATGCTTAATGACTTATACATTGTGCTTTTAAGGATCTGTACATTGACTTGGAGGGAGTTTATATTTCAAATGAGATGTTATATTACTTGTACATGTGCTTTGATTACTTGTACATTTACTTTGAATGTGTACATTACACAAAGTTAGGGTTTAGGCATAAACGTTAACGGTTTAGGCTCATTTGGTATTATCGTCGTGAAAACTTTGTTAAATGAATAATGTATATGATAAAATGGATATTCGATTGTTGACTTGACATATTATGATGTTTACATGATGTAAACATAAATATAGATGGCATATGTGGTTGCGTGAGCTCGTTTACTTTAGAAATGTAAACTATGATACGTAATGGAATGGAATGAAACGAAAATTTTATTCCCGTGAAAAAGTAGTACTTAACATAGTAAGTAGATATTACATTGATGAAATACTGGAAAATTATGGGTTGTTATATTTAAGGAATGGTCCCATGAAATCAATTCCCCGTATGTCGTATATTTCACTGACTTAGATGTTGTTTTGATGCATCTCATCTCTTCATGAAAGGATACCAAAACATTGGTAGGCATCACAATTTTGAACGAGAGTATGAGCTTGTTTGAAAATTTTTGCCCAATAGAAACTAGCATCAAATACTTTTTTGGTTATGGTGGAAAGACCATAGTGTCCCCTAGTCGGGCCATGATGGCATGCGTTGAGAATTTTTCAGGTCTCAGATCCATAAACACATCTCTGGATCATTCCATCGAGATACATATTGAAAAGATATGGCTCGTCCCAGAAATAATGTTTGAGGTCTGAAAAGAATTTGCAATGTTGGGCATAAGCAAATCATTTTATGTGAATTCTTCCACTGAGGTAATTTACGAAATCTGCGAACCATGGAACTTCTTCCTTGTCATTGGTTGAGATATTCATGAGGGTTTCATCATGGAAGTTATCATCGATGTCTTCATCCCTTAATTATTCTAGATTTAGATTCTCAAGTCCCGATAATGATCTGTCGTGACATTTTCTGCTTCTTTCTTGTTTTTGATTTTGATATCAAATTCTTGGAGTAGAAAAATCCATCGGATAAGACGTGGTTTAGAATTTTGCTTAGAGAATAGATATTTTAACATCGAGTGATGGGTGAAAATAATGGTTTTCGACAAAACAAGGTATGATTGGAATTTGTCGAACGCAAAAACTACGGCAAGTAGTTCTTTCTCCGTGATCGTATAATTTTGTTGTGCGTTGTTCAAGGTTTTGCTGGTGAAGTAGATAGGGCAAAAATGTTTTCCTTCGCGCTGTCCAAGTACGGCTCTAACAACGAAATTGCTTGCATCGCACATAAGTTGAAACGGCAACAACCAATCTGGTGAAACCATAGTTGGAGCGTTCGTTAAATTTTCTTTGAGTGTTTCGAATGCCTTGATGCATTCTTCATTGAAATCAAAGACTGAATCTTTTTTGAGAAGTTTCATCAGTGGACAAGAAATTTTGCAAAAATATTTGATGAAACGGTGGTTGAATCCCACAAAAATATTTGATGAAACGATTTTACGTTAGTGGGTGGTGGTAGGTTAGCTATTACATCGATTTTTACCTTATTGACCTCTAATCCTGCACTAGAGCCTTTGTGACCAAGCACACTTCCCTCTGTCACCATGAAGTGACATTTCTCCCAATTAAGCACAAGATGGGCTTATATGCATTGGATGCGCATTTGTTCAAGGTTCGCGAGACAAGAATTGAATGAATTTCCAAACTCAAAAAAGTCATCCATGAAAACTTCCATGGATATTTCAAGCATGTCTTGAAAGATGGCGATCATGCACCTTTGAAAGGTTGTGGGTACATTACAAAGACCAAAAGACATACGCTTGTAGGCGTAGGCTCCATAAGGACATGTAAATGTGGTCTTTTCCTGATCTGTAGGTTGATTGGGATTTGAAAATATCCAGAAAATCCATCGAGAAAACAAAATAATTTGTTCCCCGCTAGCCTTTCCAGCATTTGATCCATGAATAGTAGATAAATGATCTTCTCGGATGGCTTTATTTAATTTTTGGTATTCAATACATACACGCCAACCGGTGATGGTTCTTGTAGGAACAAGCTCGTTCTTTTCGCTTTTCACCATGGTCATTCCTCCTTTTTAGGTACACAATGGACATGACTTACCCAATAACTATCTTTGATGGGGTAAATGATTCCGACATCTAGAAGTTTGATGATCTCTTTTTTCAAAATTTCTTTTATGTTTGGGTTAAGTCGACGTTGCCTTTCAACGACGGGGTTGGAATCATCCTTAAACTTGATTTTGTCTTTGCCAAAAGATGGGCTAATGCCCGAAATATCATATGTTTTCCAAGAAAATGCTTCTTTGTGATTTTTAAGAACAGAAACGAGACATTACTTCTCATCGTCATAGAGCTGATCGAATATGACTACTGGAAGGAGAGAATCTTTTTCCAGAAAAGCATATTCGAGATGTTTGGGCAGAGGTTTCAATTTTAGATCGGTTGGTGGATCTTGGATAGAAGTCTTGATTCTTAATTTCTCCTCAAAAGGTAATTCTTCGAAATTTCCATCGACTTCTTCCTCTTGTTCGAGAATTTCCTCGACATCAATAGCCATGAATTCTTCGAATTCTTTGTCGAGAGATGTGTCATTGATCTTTTCGGATGTACTCAGGAATAGTTCAGAGTCATTTAGCAACGCATCTAATTCCTCCTTTGTAACTTCATTAATAACATCCATGCGAAAGCATGTGTCATCATTAGAATGGAAATGTTTCATAGCTTTGTCGATTAGAAAGGTGATTCTATCATCTCTAACTCCTAGGTTGGTTCTTTGTTTTTAACTTTGATGATAGCATTAGCGGTGTGCAGAAATGGTCTTCCTAAAGTGAGAAGGACTTTGTTATCTTCCTCCATTTCTAGGATCATGAAATCTACCGGAAATACAAATTTTCCAACTTAGACGAGCATATTTTCGCTACTCCCATTGGATATTAGAAAGTCTGATTGGCTAAACGGATACTCATCCTTGTAGGTTTCAAGGTATTCACAAAAAACAATGTGTACAATGAATAAGGCATGAGGTTGATGCTTGCGCCAAGATCGGCCAAGGCTAGACATTCCACCGAGTTTGCAAATGTACACGGAATTAGAAAGCTTTTAGGATTTCCTAGCTTAGGTGGGGCTTATTTTGAACAATGGCGAAGCATTCTTTGTTTAAAAAGGTAGCATAAATTTTCTCCATCTTACTTTTTTTGCTAACGAGATATTTTTGGAATTCCTATAATTGGGCATACCGGCTAGGACGTCAATGAGGGGTACGTTGATCCAAACTTCTTTGATCAAATCAATGAACTTGGCATAACGTTCTTCCATCTTTTCCTTACCCAGACGTTGAGGGTATGGAATTTTTGGTGTATATGCCTTTAGTGGTGGTTGATTAGATTGAGTTGGTTTAAAAGAAGATGGTTCTTGTTCTGTCTCAGCTTCGTCAGCCTCATCATCACTATCATCGTGGGTGATAGTGTTTTTTTCATTTAGGTTTATGGTATGTGTTTAATTACACATACCTTTGACCACTAAAATCGGACTTAAATGACTAAAAACGTACCCAAAATACATTGTATTTGTATGTTTTGCATTTGTATTATGCAGGTAATGGATATCCAAGAAAAGGACAAAAGTTGAAGCCACAACGACAAAACCGAGCACGAGAACGAAAAGAGCGTGAAGCAAAGTCAAAATCAAAAAAAAAAAGTCAAAGTCAACCCCGGGAAATAGATTCGGAATGAGCATCAAAAACCGAACCCAAAAACCTAATTTGCCAAAAGTGGGCCCACCGGTACCCACCTAGTGGGCCTGAGAAAGCCCACTTATATCTTTTATACCCTCAAACCCATAATACACTAAAACCATTAAACCGGCCCAACATCAAGGCCCAATACCCTTAACACCCCCGTTTTCTCCCGTTACCCTTTTATAACACCCCCCGTTAGTCCTTTAAGGACTAATGATGCAAGCCATCTATAACTCCAGGGACTAAAGTTGTATCACCACAAGGACTATGAATACAATACAATGTATAACTTTCAGGGGCCTTTCCTGAGGTTTCCTAAACTTCA
>BQNB010124145.1:4446-19985 GCA_026074375.1 Tanacetum coccineum
GTTCCTCCAGTAATAACATCTGAGACCGTTCCCATATGAAATGGTCCTTCTTTAATGGACTTCATAATATTCTCTCCATTATCCTTTCCTAGACAGTACAGACGTATACGTTGTTGCCAAGATTCAAAGTCTGTTTTATCAAGCATTGGTGGGCGTGTATCAGAACCTGCACACTGGATGTCTTCTTGCATACTAGACATCTTGTATTATTATGATATGATATGCTTTGATCGATCAATGATTAGTAAGTGTACGTTAAAAGTGGTGAGGTTAACGTATTCGTATTTTGTTTCAGTGATATTAAATCCCGAGTTTGAGATATTTCAAATTTCAGCTCAACTCGCCGCCAAAGGCTACCAAACCGCTGCGAAGAAATAAGGCAACTCGCCGGTGGAAGTTTAAGGCAACTCGCCGAACATAACTCGCTGCCAAGCAACCCGCCGCGAAGAATAATTTAATCAAACCGCCGTAGAGTTTTCAAACCGCCAGAGTTTCCTTAAGAAATTTGCTATTTAAAATATTCAACCCACTCGCCACCTGTTCAAACAGCCGGTAAGCAAACCGCTGCTTAGTAACAACTCGCCGCTTGAGCAACTCGCCACCTAAGCAACCCGCCGTGTGTCAGAGAGTTGGTAACCTACTGAATAAAATAATATTTTTCAGCAAACCGCCGTGAAGAAATTCTGGCAACTCTCCACAAAAAATAACGATGTTTTTCATACAAAATCACCTATAAATCACCCTTTTGAACGATTTTTCTTGATTTCTTTTGTACAACACATTACCATAAGGTAATAGCAACTAGAAACACCCAAACTTTATCAATACAACCAACAAAATTCGAATATCTTAAAAAAACGAGCTAAAACTTTCTATGGCTCACTTTTCGATCTACAACAAGTAAGAAATCGCACATACACACGATTTAATCATCCCATAAGCTTTGATACCAATTGTGGTATTTCTTATATCATAACACGGGGTCGATTCTTAGATCGGGCTAGTTTCTAGAGAGAGAAACACTAAAGAGAATATCTAGAGAGAGAAAGTGTTTTCTTTTGTGAAATGAATTTGTGATTAGCTTGCCTCTTCCAAAGTTGGAAGAGGCTATATATAGTACTTACAATATACCGGGTATTTGTACCCGAATTAAAATCGAAAATCGTACTATTAACTATAAAACTACGAGCTATAATAAACAGTAAAATACACGGGGTGACCGAGTCTTTTTCTAATAACTAACAAAGTTTGTTTAGAAAGACAAAGGTATCCGGATCAGATTGCTTTAGTTGCCGATTGTCCATCTTGTTTGAACCTGACTTAGTATTATCCACAGGTATCCTCTATTTCCCAACAATACTACCTATCTCCTACACCACAACGTTCTTATGATGCACCAATTGTTCAACAATCACACTATCTTCTACAAGTTGTTACTCCTTCTCCAGCAGTTCATCAACAACAATATCAAGCACCTGTTTTGCAACAATCCTATCAAGCACCTGCTATTCAGCAATCATCTTCCATAGAGTTTGATTCAGGACTTGTGATTCCATCTTTTAACCCTTCTGATGATCCAATTGCCAATTTGAACAAGCTAATGGCATTTTGTAACTACAACATTTGGTCCTTGTTTCCCACAGACAAACAATCAGCTGAGAACCTCGTCTAATCCTAGGAATCAAGCAACTATTCAAGATAGAAGAGTCACCGTGTAGACAGTTCAGGGAAGACAGACACAGGGGTATGCTAACACTGGGGCAAGGAACACTGCCACAAATCAGGGTGTTAACAGACAGGGGGTTACAGGTCAAGCAAAGGCGGTTAAGTGTTACAACTATCAAGAGGAAGGTCATCTTAATAGATAGTGCACTAAACCAAAACGGCCCAAGAATTCAGCATGGTTTAAAGAGAAAATGTTGTTGACTGAAGCAATGGAATCGGGAGCTTATTTGGATCCAGAACAATTGGCCCTCTTAGGAGATAATGCGGATACAGTCCTTCCAGCTCAACCATCTTAGGAAATCCCAACTCAAGTAGCTTTTTAGACATATGATCTTGATGCTTTTGATTCTGATTGTGATGATTCCCTCGGCCAAGGCATATCTCATGGCCAATCTTTCTTCCTATGACTCAAATTTTCTTTCAGAGGTACCATCTCATGACATAAATACAGAAAATGATATGAGTTATCAAAGTGTGCAAGAGAACCAGTGTTCTGAACAACCATCTTTTGATAATGACATAAAAGTTGACATAACAAGTGAAAATAATATCATTTCTTATGAGCAATATTTACAAGAAACTAAAACTCCGGTTGTTTAAGGCACTAGTTCTTTTGCACAACAAGATGCTCTATTAATGTCTGTCATTGAAGAAATGTTAGTCAAGTCGCTAAATGTAATAAGGTGCAGCAGGAAAATATAGTTGTTAATGAAACCCTAAATGCCGAGCTTGAAAGATATAAAAAACAAGTAAAACTTTTTGAAGAAAGACAAAAGTTTGATTTAAATGATAGAGAAAAGTATATTGATGGTCAATTAAGACAGGTTATTGTTGATAGAAATGCAAAGCTTGCGGATTTTGAAAAACAGATACACTCATTAAAACTATAACTCAATGCAACAATTGAAAGTCATAAGACTTTATCAAAAACTATTGAATGTTTGAAAAAAGAGTCTAAGCAAAAGGAAGATAAATATCTTGATGAAGTCATTGATTTACAAAAGAAAAACAAATCTTTAGACAATGTGGTTTACAAAATGGGTCAGTCCACGTAAACAATGCATATGTTAACAAAAACTCAAGCGTTTTATGATGAAACTCACAAAACAACACTTGGTTATAAAAATCCTTTTTATCTCTCTCAAGCTAGACGAAAAGTACCTGCTTTGTATGATGGCAATACTATTGTTAAGACACATGTTGCTTTGTCTGTAACTGATAGTGAGGAAACCTTAGATTTGGCTGATTAGTAGGTTAACAATGCTAGCTAAACAAATGATCCAACCTTAAAAGAAAAGAAAGTGAATATTGCCCCCGTTGATTATATGGCTTTAAATAAACTATCTGAGCATTTTGTTAAGCATTTTGCGCCTAAGAAACAACTGTCTGCAAAACAGGCATTTTGGTTACCTATTTCACAACCCGTGTATATCAAAACACAAGTTCAATCCGAACTAGTTTTTGAGAAGGTCGTGAACTTCCATCAATCAGTTTGGTAAAAGATAGTTTTCACAAAATGAGAGAGTATGTTAATAAATTTGATGAAACTATAACTTTTCACACTAAAATAACTGGAAATATAATAAGATCTTAGGGGGTTGAACATATAAAAGGGGCTTTTGAAAAGGATGTCAAACCTTTTGCTCAAACTTTGAAAGAATATTTTCATATGTTTGAACACGGTCTTAACAAAGAACTCAAAGAAATGAAAGCCGATTTTACTCAAATGGAAACTGAAGTTGCTAAATGTTCTGTAGATAAGAAGTATTTTGAGATTGAGAAAAAGGAATTAAGCCTTGATAATGATCGACTTTTAGAGCATATTATCTGTCAAGATGTGATGAATATTGTGATGCATGCTAATGATCATTCGGATAATGTGTTACCTGCGAATAATAATTCTCTTGAACATGATAATTCTGCATTAGAACTGTTGAAACATGAAAATGATCAGTTAATGGAGCTTCTTGTATCTTAAGATAATGTGCATACTGCTATTAATTCTTTAGCTGCCATTAATTATTATAAATGTATGCAAAAGTGTTTCATGGATGAATATAATGAGACTATAGTGCTTAAATCTGAGTGATGGTGTTGTCGTGTAGGTGTAATTTATGCTCTTAAGTTTTAAATTTATATTTTGCCGACTTTACCTAAAACAACACTTTTCACGGGCAGTGTACCCGATCGATAGGTGTTTCGTGGTAAGTAGGGTCTCGATCGCTAAGAGCGAGAAACACTTTCAATTTATTAATAATTTAGTTTTTCTAATCTAAGTTAGTCTAATCTATGCTAAACCTATGTTAATCCTAAATCTAATGGATAAGAGGGTTTTCAGCCTGGGAGACTGGCACATGTTTTATGGTGACTAAAACCAATTCAAGACACTAAAACACACGCAAGCAAATTAAAAGAAGATAAAAGAGTGGTCTAGCCAAATCTAAGAAAATTGTATTAACCATTATTAATCCAATCAGAACGTTGGTTTATTTATATAGTGCAATGATTACTTATCTTGAGGCGACATATCATTCTTAAGATTAAGGCGGTACTTCATCCTTAAACCTAGATACGTACAATTCTGTCACAATTAAATGCATCCGCATAAAGCATCCTTATTTGCTGATTATAATCTATCTTAGGCATTAAAGCAATGGTGATCTTGTTAAACCCTAGCTCATAGAGACTTTACCTACTTACTGCTTAATGGCAATTCATACACTAGTAGTCCACTAACCAAGTCTTTACCAATTAATCAAGAACATACTCGTTGATACCAACATTGTCGATTTCTCTTTAGCGAGGTCCTGTGCAAATTATAGGAAAAATGATGCAATCCTATCTTGGTACCTACGATTAATTTAAACTAAACTAAATACTAAATACGGGCCAATCTGTTGAATACGCCGTATCATGTGCATGAATACGCCGTATTGACAGAACTGACAATAATGTTTTAAAGTGCATAAAAATAAAGAACTGATAACGTCCAAACATTCAATACCCCATATGGTATGGAGCGGATACGCCGTATTGATGTTTGGGAAGACAGACTCGATAAAAATAAATAACAATCCGGATTGTCTCGCGGGAAGCATTTTTCTTTTAGCTAGTCTTTAAGTTAGACTTTTTCTTCAGCTTCTTCATTCCACCTCATGTACGCTAATGTGCCCGCGTGTGATCCATTCTTCCATCTCCACATCTCGGACATATTCGGGTCCTAAGTTCAAGACCTCCTTGTAGAAACTCTTGAGCTTTTGGTACGAGTGTGAGATCCCATTCATTTTATCTTCTTTACTTACCTTTAGTAATGGTGGGATCTTGTTGCATTGTTCATTAGTGTGGTGTTTAAACCTCGGATGTGACCATACCATTTGGTAAGCTACACTTTCATTATCATTGTAAATGGTAATCATTCCATCAAACCGTCTTGCTTTAATTAACTTCTCTTAAAAATGGTTCGCCAAAAATAACATCGCCCATTCCTTCACCACGATAAGCATCCATATCTTCTAAAACTGCAAAATCTATTAAGATAGAAAAAGTTTCAACAAAGATAGGTATGTTCATTAACGCTCCAACTACATTGCTTCCCTTGTATTCCAATTTGTCCTTCCTTATAGAATTATAAAACTTCTTGGAAATCACATTTACGTATAAGATAGAGAAAAAATTAGCGTGTAAAAAATCAAAATCTATCATGCAAGAGAACTTCAAGTTGTAGGCACAATCAATTCGGATCTTCTTATCATGGTCGCAATCACTAGGATATCCAAAAACTTTGCTAACCATTCTAGCATCGTTCCTAGCTCTAAATTCCTCAATTACATCACCTTCCTCAATGGTGGGTATTAAATCATCAACTTGATCTCTCCTAAGCTCTAATGGTACATTAAGATCATTTACTTCTATGTAATCCCCAAAGAAAGGGTCTAATGATCTATTCAACACCAAAGTCTCTCCCATTAGCCTAGCTTCTAAATCAAGTTCCATTCTTTCTCTTAAGCTTAGCATGTAAACCCTCTTAATAAAACTACTAGCAGGTTTCACACTTTTGAAAATTATTTTCTCTTCCCCAAACTCTCAAAGTAATCTTCCTTTTGAAAACGTTAATCTTATCATGGGTGGTAGACAAAAATGGTCTTCCAAGGATTAAGGACACTTTGATATCCTTGGGCATATCAAGAATTATAAAATCTATGGGGAAAATAAATTTACCAATCCCTACTAGTACGTTTTCAACAATTCCTTTTGGATATTTCACAGTCTTATCTGCTAATTCAACTGTCAACTTAGTATAAGGTAATTCACCTAATCCTAAGTTAAGGTAGGTCGAGAGAGGTATAACACTAATGCTAGCTCCTAAGTTGGCAAGGGCATTATCAAAGTAAACATTATTAATTAAGCAAGTTAAAGTGAAACTCCCTGGGTCTTTCTCCTTTCTGGGTATGGAATTATTGATATGTGAAGCTTAAGAGTAAGCTTCTGAGAATTGTAGTCCATATGATCCCGTCTTTTCCTCATAGTAGTAACCATTCAAACGAATTGGAAACAAAATTGTCGTTTGTTTTGTCTCGTACATCAGAGTATGGTTTTGTCCAGTAGATACGGTGTATTAGGAGGATCCCATATGGCGTATTGGGTATGAATCAGCTTCAACAATAATTGAGATCGACTTGACATGGTCTCTCGGGTTAGTTTCAGTGGAGCTCAGTAAACTTCCAAATCCTCTTTCATGTAGGACCTTGCTAATTTTCCCGATTTGAATCTCCAAAGTTTTAATTGATGTTCCTTGGTTCCTTATGGCAGCACCCGTTGAAGCTTAGATCTCTTTGATCAGATTGGATTTCTGCTCATGTATTTTTGCCGATTCACTCATAAACTTGCTCAGGGTATCTTCTATAGATTGCCTTCTTTTTTGGTACGAAGGATTCACGTTGTTCCTTTGATAGAATCCCAGAGCAGTTGCTCTATATCCCCCTAATTGAAAATGTGCACCAAATTATGTGTAGTAAGCTTCTTCGAGGGTTTTCCCTTCTTCCTTGAGTGGACAATCTTTGGTGTAGTGGGGAACTTTACATTGTTTACTTCCTACTTGAGCAGCATAAACTTTTTCATTCACTTTCTTGATTTCTCATCCAAGATGTTGAGTTGTGCTTGTATGGCTGCTAATCCGTTAGAAGTTTTAGTACTTCTGGTCCTTGATGTTCCATTGTGCCATTTTTGAGAGTATTCAGCCATTTCTTGGATGGCTACTTTCGCATCAGAAGTGGTCTTTGATGGTACAGCTCCTCTTGAATCAAGAATTTGCCTAGTTGGAACATCCAATCCATTATAGAACAAGACTACCTCCTGCATCTCTGTTAAATAGTGTTGAGGACACTTTATCAAGAGTTCTTTAAATCGCTCCCAAGCTTGATAGATTTTTTCATCCGGTTCTTGCTAAAAGTTGTTGATCTCCTCCATTTTCATTGCAGTACAAGCAGGTGGGCAATATTTGCTTAGAAAATTTATCTTCAGATCTTCCCAAGTTATAATCAAACCAGATGGTTTGTTTCTTAGCCAACGACTTGCGGCTCCAGTTAAGGACACAGGGAAGGCTCTAAGCATCACTTGGTCTATAGTAATATTGGGGATGTGGAATAAATCCACGATCTCAAGAACTTTCTCAATATGTTCATTTGCATCTTCATGATCCGAACCGCTAAAAGTGTTGGTACGTAGTTCTTTGAGAAATTAGCCTTTTAATTTAAAACTATCATTGTCCTCAATCTTAGGCCTAGCAATTCTGGATACATAGTTAGCTCGAGTTTTGCTCATGTATTGTTCCATAGTTTCCGCTATTATTTCCACAACTTCTTCCTCTGAATATTCTTCTTAGTCAAAAAATAGATCGAAATCAGTCGATCTCGATTCGTCAAGACTTAGTGTCTTGAATTGCTTCCTAAATGATCGAAATTCTCATTTCAGATCCTTGAAAGGTGTAAGTAGTTCCTTAGTCGAGCTTCTTGTCATGCACTACCTGAAACAAGAGATAAACAATCAGTAGGATGGGCTCAGGAGAAAGAAAAAACAGATATACAAAAATTGAATGCAAAAAACCAAATCTGTTACTGTATCAGATAGTCAATACGCCATATTCAATAGAACTGAATACGCCGTATTAATCTTTTTGAACAAATACGCTGAATTGGATAGAAAGTTGGATACGCCGTATCCAATGGAAGTAGATAGGCCGTATCGGTTTATCGAACAGAACAGTGTATTATGAAAACAAATTAAACACGCAAACAATTAAACATACAAATATACAAGCAAATATACAAAATATACAGAATTATACACTAATCTAAATTACACTAATCCTAAGGGTTAGATCTAATCTAATGTTAAAAACCAAAATATCAAATAAAAATCAAAATTAATTTTCACTCCCCGGCAACTGCGCCAAAAACTTGATGGTGTTGTCGTGTAGGTGTAATTTATGCTTTCAAGTTTTAAATTTATATTTTACCGACTTTACCTAAAACAACACTTTTCACGGGCAGTGTACCCGGTCAATAGGAGTTTCATGGTAAGTAGGGTCTCGATCACTAAGAGCGAGAAACACTTTCAATTAATACTTTGGTTTTTCTAATCTAAGTTAGTCTAAACTATGTTAAACCTATGTTAATCCTAAATCTAATAGATAAGGGGGTTTTCATCCTGAGATACTGGCACAGGTTTTGTGGTGACAAAAACTAATTCAAGACACTAAAACACACGCAAGCAAATTAACAGAATATAAAAGAGCGGTCTAGCCAAATCTAAGAAAATTATATTAACCATTATTAATCTAATCAGAACGTTGGTTTGTTTATATAGTGCAATGACTACTTATCTCTAGGTGGCATATCATTCTTAAGATTAAGGCGGTACTTCATCCTTAAACCTAGATACGTAGAATTCTGTCACAATTAAACGCATCCGCATAAAGCATCCTTATTTGCTGATTATAATCTTTCTTACGAATTAAAGCAATGGTGATCTTGTTAAACACTAGCTCATAGAGACTTTACCTACTTACTGCTTAATGGCAATTCATACACTAGTAGTACACTAACCAAGTCTTTACCAATTAATCGAGAACAAACTCGTTGATGCCAAGGTCACCTTATGGTCCAACTAAGCTCACAATCTAAGGGCAAATATAGGTTGTTATTTGTGATCCTATTGGTCTAGATGTATAAATCACTATATGGAGAGCTATCCCGGCATCTAGATTACTTGGTCCGTATCACTAGATCCAGTTGAATGATAGGTCACATACAAAAGCACGTAAACAAGTATAAATTAATAAACATAAATAAGCAATCAACGATAAATTAAGAAATCAAGATAAACAAGCCAAACATTAAGATTTTCATAATAATGGCTAATACCCGAAGGTATTAGCCTTCAAACATCATAATTAATAAAAAGGTAATTATTTAACCAAGGTAAACTAACCGAGTTAACGAATGATACCAAAATTTAAACGATTACAAGAGTATAAGAAATTACATGATGTATCCTATGGAATTAATCGCGTTGCTCAACCTCTTTTGCTCTTTTTCTCCACTAAAAATAGACTTTTGTTGTTTAGGTATCGAGAATATGATTTAGCACACTTAAAACTCGTTTTTGAGTTTTCTATTTATAGGGTCTGGAATATGGCCGATATGGCGTATCCAAAGTCTTGGATACACCCTATCGGGGGTTTTTTGGAGTAGGGACCACGTTTGATATCTTCCAGAATATTTTATTTCCATATAGCTTGAATACGGCGTATTTCTTTCTTCAGGATACAACGTATTGGATCTTGTTTCCTTCGTGGTCTTTGGTGAGTGTAGGCACAGATACGCCGTATCTTCCTTGATGGATACGGCGTATTGGTTGTCAGAACAGTAATCTTCAAAATATCTTCATTTAAACTCCAGAATGCGTGCCTTTTAGTTAATCTTCACCAAGTACTCCATAATTACTGCAATTCTCAAATACAAATGATTAAGTAACAATTCTTTGCAATAACTATACAAAATGGGTTAATTACATGGGATAAATGATGCTATAAAATAGACGTTATTTGATGTCATCACTGAGTTTGCTAAAAAAAATGATATGATTGAAAAGGTTGTTTACAACGAACTTTCAAAACGATGTTTCCGACTTGAAAATCAGTGTATTTCTCTTGAAATTAAATTGCAACAAAGCAAAGAAAGTTTTCAAAATAACAGACCATCTCATAATCACGATGCTCCTGAATTTAAGGAATTTTTCATAATAAATGAGTTGCAAGCTCAGTTGAAAGCAAGGAATGTCTCAATAGAGAAGTTGAAGGAACACATTGCGAATATTAAAGGAAAGAATGTGGTTGAAAGTGTTCAAAATGTGCAAAATTAGAATGTGGTTACTTCAAAAGTGTATAAAATAGATTTGCAACCTCTTTCCCCTTGCATAAAGAACAATATGGCTATGCATATGTAAACTATCTTAAACATATACAAGAAAATGCCGATACACTTCGTGAAATCATCAAACACACTATAGAGCTAAGGCCTTTAGATAGTAATCTAGACTCTGCCTATAAGTTTGTTACACAAATTCAAGAGTTGCTTGTTTATGTTAATGAGACATGCTCTAGTACGAAATCTGCTAGTAATAAGTTAGTTGCTGTTACACCAATGAACAAGACTAGGAAAGTTAGGTTTGCAGAATCTAATTACACAACAAAAGATAAACCATAAAAATAGGTACAACCATAAGAAAAACAGACCACTAAAAATTCTATGTCACCTTCTACAGGAGTAAGCAGTTCTACTGAAGCTTACGGATCAAAGCCTAGGAGCAATACAAAGAAAGACAAGATCTCACAAATTTCATGTAGTAACAAGAATACAAATAAAGTAGAAGCCGACCTTAGGATTGCTAAGTCTAGTTTGAATAATACGAATCGTGTTTCTAAAATAGTCTGTAATGAAAATGTTAAGCATTTTGTGTTAAATGCGACATCTAAACTTGTTTGTGCTACCTGCCATGAATGTATGTTTGATGCTATTCATGATCTTTGTGTTAGTGGTTATCTAAATGATGTGAATGCTCGTGTCAAACCTAAGTATGTGAAATCTATATCTGTTAAGAGCAAAAAGACGAAAATGTGAAAACCTACTGGTAAAGTTTACACTAATGTTGGATATAACTAGAAACCTACAGGACAGACCTTCACTATAGTTAGAAATGCATGCCCTTTAACTAGGATCATCTCAACTAATGTAGTACCTCCTAGGAAATCTATATCAGCAACACCAGTTAAGCAAACACAACCAAGTTGTAATAAATCAAGGAAACCCAAAGATATAAAACATGTAGGTTCGAGTAGTCAATCTAAGACCATAGGTTCTAAGATTTCTAACCACTCGGAACCCATGCAAAAATGGGGATCCAAAGTTTCTACTGCTCCATCTTTTTCCTATGTCAATTTCAGGTAATACAAATTGTACTCTGGTACCTAGACTCGGGCTGCTACAAGCATATGACCGGGCATCGCTCTCAGCTCATCAGCTTCGTTAGCAAATTTTTAGGTACTGTCAGATTCAGAAATGATTAGATTGTAAAGATTATAGGTTATGGTGACTACCAGCTTGGGAATGTTACAATCTCGTGGGTGTATTATGTTAAAGGTCTAGGGCACAATTTGTACTCTGTAGGCCAGTGTTGTGACTCAAATCTCGAAGTGCATTCTAAAAACACACGTGTTATGTTCAGAATTTAGACGATGATGATTTACATTCTGGATCAAGAGACACAAATTTGTACACCATTTCATTGGATGATATGCTGAATTCTTCTCTAATATGTTTTCTATCTAAAGCCTCTAAGACTAAAAGCTGGTTATGACACCGACGGCTGTCTTATTTGAATTTCGGTACTTTAAATCAGCTAGCTAAGCAAGGTCTTATTCGAGGTCTACAAAAGCTAAAATTCAAGAAAAATCATCTATGTTCGGCATGTTCTCTAGGGAAAATCAAGAAGTCCTCTCATAAACCCAAAGCTGATGACAAAAATCAAGAAAAACTTTATCTTTTGCATATGGATATGTGCGGGCCAATGCGTGTGGAGAGTACAAATGGGGAGAAATATATTATGGTAATCGTCGATGACTACTCAAGATTTACGTGGGTCAAGTTTTTGAGAACAAAGGATGAAGCTACTAAGGTCATCATCAAAATGCTTGAAACAGATACAAGTTCGTTTGAATGTAACTGTCCGTAATGTCCGAACAGATAATGGAACTGAATTTGTGAATCAGACTTTTCGTGTATATTATGAAAATGTCAAAATATCACATCAAACATCCGTTGCTCGCACTCCACAATAGAACGGCATTGTCAAAAGACGAAACCGCACTTTAGTGGAAGCTGCTTGTACTATGCTGATTTTTTCAAAAGCTTTATTGTTTTTCTGGGCAGAAGCAGTTAATACATCTTGTTATACCCAAAACAAATCCATCATACGTCTTCGTTACAACAAAACTCCATATGAGCTGATGCACGACAAAAAACTAGATTTATCTTATCTCTATGTCTTTGGTTCCTTGTGTAATCTAACTAATGACAATGAGGATTTAGGTACATTAAAGGCAAAAGACGATATTGGTATTTTCGTTGGTTATGCTCCTTCAAAGAAGGCTTTCCATATCAACAACAAAAGAGCCCAACTAATCATGGAAACAATTCATGTAACCTTTGTTGATCTGACAGCAATGGCTTCTGAACAGTTCAGTTCAGGACCCGCACCTTAATTAATGACTCCTGGTACACTCAGTTCTGGACTCGTGCAAAATCCTATTCCTCAACCACCTTATGTACCACCAATAAAAAATGATTGGGATATCTTGTTCCAACCAATGTTTGACGAGTTCTTCAATCCTCCTCTGAGTGTTGTTTCTCTAGTTCCTTTTGTTTCTGCTCTAAGACCTGTTGTTCCAACCGGTTCACCTGTGTCAACTTCAATTGACCAAGATGCACCATCCACAAGTAACCCGTCAACACAAGAACAAGAAAAATCTTTAATTATATTTCAAGGTGTTGAAGAATCCGCAAAAACACCACACTTTCATGATGATCCACTTCACAAAACTCTTCATGAAGAATCGACTTCTCAAGGATCGTCATCAAATGTGCGGTGATGTGCTGTCGTGTAGGTTATATTTTATGAATATTAAGTTTTAAATTTATATTTAGCAAACTTATCCTAAAACAACACTCTAACGGGCTGTGTACCTGGTCAAAGATGTAGCTTCGTTGGTAAGTAGGGTGTCGAACACTAAGAGTGAGAAAGTTAACCTTATATTTTATCAGTATTTTATTTAGTCTAATTAATTCTATATTATTTCTAATTATTGTTAAACCTATGCTAAACCTAGTTCTATTAATAAGGGATGGGGGGTTCAGTCTAAGAGACTGGCACAAGTTTTGTGGCGACTTAAATTAATTCAAAACACAATAATCACGCAAGAAGATAATCAGAAGATAAAAGAGCGATCTAGCCAAGAAAACTGTATTAGCCATATTAAATCCGATTAAACGTTGGTTTGTTTGTTTAATGCAATGAGTGCTTATCTCGAGGTGGCATATCCTTCTTAAGACTTAGGCGGTACTTCTTCCTAAGACCTAGACACGTTGAATCCTGTCACAATTAACGCATCCGCATAAAGCATCCTTTTAGTTTAATTATAATCTATCTTAAGGATTAAAGCAATGGTGATCTTGTTAAACCTTAGCCCATTAGGACTTTACCCACTTACTGCTTGACGGCATTTTATATATTGGTAGACCACTATCCGAGTCTTTACCAAAAAAAGAAGAACACTATAAAAGGTCACCTACTAGTATAACTTATTCCCTTAAGCAATTGGTAAAGATAGGACATTATTTGTGATCTTATTGGTCTAGATATATAAGACGCTGTATAGAGAGCCATCCCAGTATCTAGATCACTTGGTTAGTACCACTAGACCCAGTTGAATGATGGGTCGCATACTCAAGCACATAAACAAGTATGAGATGATAAACATAATTAAATAGACAGCGATAAATTAAGCAATCAGGATTAAACAAACCAAACATTAAATCTTTATTAAATTGGCTAATACCTAAGGGTATTAGCCCATAACCATTGTAATAATACATAAATAATCAAACAACCAAGGTAAACTAATCGAGTTAAATGAATGATACCAATAATTGAATGATTATTAAAGTACATGTTGATAACAATTCAATATATCAAATTCCTTATGCTTGTTTAAGGATTAGTTATATTAGATAAATCTAACACAACCGTAGTAAAAGCTTTGTTTGAATGTATTAAAGGTTATGCGGAATCTAATCTTTAGTATTAAGAAGAATTATCAATGAAACTGTAATTTAAAACAAATAAGCTCAAATATTATTAATGATAATAATACGAATACTCTCAAAGTATTAGGGTTACAAAGACCTTGAAGCTATGAATTATACTACTAAGATTGATAAAAGATGATTTTGATACGTATAAAACTCAATGAAAAACTATATCAAACTCTATGCCCTAGAACCTCCTTTTACAATGGTATGTGTTTAATTACACATACCATTTACCTAGGAAAACGTGCTTAAAAGACCAAAAACATACCAAAAATACATTGTATTTATGTGTTTTGCATTTGTATTATGCAGGAAACGGATATCTAAGAAAAGGACAAAAAAGAAGCCAAAACGGACAAAACTGAGCACGGGAATGGAAAGGACGTGAAAAGTTAAAGTCAGCAAAAGTCAAAATCAAAGTCAACACCGAAAAGTTAAAGTCAAAGACAAAGCTACAAATGAAGAAATCTTAAATGGACTAACCCGCACACATTTAATGGGCCGAGCTAGTCCATTAAGACATCATTTATAAAACTTATAAGTTTTATGGTCCAAAAACCCTTAAAAGTCCAAAACCTATAAACCGGCCCAAATATAAGCCCGACACACACTTAACATTGTTAACCATACACCCTTAACCCTCCCTTACACTGTTAGTCCTCAAGGACTAACATTGTTAGTCTAAAAGGACTAACGGTGCAAACATATACCAAAAACAGGGGATTAACCCCATTAAATATAAAAAATAATGTATATCATCCCCAAATCCTATTTCCCGCCACCCATCCCTTTCACCTGTCACTCTCAACCTCTTCTCCAAATGAACCCCACAATCAAACCCCACCCCATAACACAACAATGCCACCTTGGCAATCCTAAACAACACCATTCGTCAAGGAATAAAGATAAAGAATGGATAGCCATGATTGATAGACTTGGTGAGCAGTCAAAATGAAGGGCTTTGATGAACTTTGGGACTTACTCACACAACAAGCACACCTCTTGGCTCACTCACAGAAGTAGCACATTGAAGACCCAAGACCTTGAAGAATTCTATATAAATAGGTCCCTTTGTAAGCCCTTGAGGAAGTAGTTTAAATCTAGTTAATTTTATAGCTTATTGTAGTCTACCTTTTTAGCTTATTGTCATTTCCTTTTCAAAGCCTTGTAATGTTTTTAGAGTTTAATGAAATTTAAGTTTTTAGGTTAAGATCTTTTTTTCTCTTTTATGCACTTCATGTTTTGAAAATGTTTTTATAAGCTCTTGCAAAAGCTCTTGTTTAAACTGTTTTCATAAAGCAATAAAAAAACTGTTAGGCCATTAAGAAATTACATAAAAAAAGTTACCCAAAAAAATACCACAGCTTGCTTTGTTGGATGATAAGCCAA
>BQNB010124146.1:0-17882 GCA_026074375.1 Tanacetum coccineum
TGGTACGTTTTTAGTCATTTAAGTCCGTTTCAAATGGAAAATGGTATGTGTAATTAAGCACATACCAGGGATAAACGACCCGGGAATCACATACTTCCGGATATATATTGATTTTCTTTGTAGATTTTGACTAGTTACCTTGGTCAAGGGTGACTTGTTGGAATTTGCTAGTTAGTTATATATATATAATTACTATAATAATCATTGGTCTTCTCGAGTATTATGAATGTTCATGAAACAGTCATATGACGAGGTATAAGGTTATTTTAAAGGTGGTAGCGAAAATAATAGAGGGAAGAGATTAGCCATCTCTATAGTTGTAGATGTGTGGTTGAGTGAGAAGGAAGAGGTGTGATCAAAAGATAAAGAGTGTTTTCATTGAAGAAAAATAATATTTCGTCGAAGAGAAAGAATGCTTTCATCAAAGAGAAAGAATGTTTTCGTCGAATAGAAAGAAGAGCGTTTTAACTTATGTTGTTAAACTGCTTGAATAGGAATTTTCGGATATGACCTTTAACATTTGCGATTGCAAGATACTTGAATATTTCTGATGAAATATTCAAGTTGTCAAACCTACTTGGAGGAGCGTTAGATTAGCGAGATGTGAGGACCAAGGTTTGTATGTGAGGGGATTTATTGTGAAGTGATGGATTGTAAGTCTATCGATTATAAGGAATGTGTGAAGGAAGAATCTAGAAGATTTAAGACCATTTTATGACTTTTTTGAAAATTTAGATTAGTGACGCGGATGCGAAGAAAGATATTCTAGTGTGAGAAAATATATACATAGATGTATAAGACATATATATATATAAGCATGCAAGTTTATCTAAGCATGCATTGACACAATAATCAACAAGATTAATGTGTAAGACTGTATGACATCTAAACCTTATTTGTCATACATCAACCTAACATAGTGTAGGTGCACAATTAACATGTAAGTCATGTAAGATGACGCAAACAAAACATGATAATTTTAAATGCAATCATCATGTAAAACATGTTAGCATTTAGCACTTAGGAGCATGTGTTATTTAGATAAACTAAGAGATATTTTATCTAAATTGCTAGAAAAAGGCAAATGCTTTTACAACAAACATGCATTCAATAGCTAAGCAAATACACGTTGAGCATTAAGACAAACATGAAAGCATATAATTGCATTACGTGGGAGCACGTTATCATCTTGAAATTTCAAAGCACATATGTGAAATGCATGTAGTCTAGATTGACTAAGAGGAAACCTAATTTCTACTTGCTTAGTGTGCACTCCTAATGAAATACAAAGTCTATCGATGTAGACTATCATTAGGCATATTTAAGAAGAGCCATTTAATCAAATTAGAGAATGAATATGAGACTATCACTAGTGGTGCTCAATTCAGGCTAAACACGACCATTTTTACGGGTTATACCACGAACCCAACTTCACTCTTGGAAGCAATTCAACCGTTAGGTCAAATTGAATTTCTAGTGCAATAGATTCTCCAGTAGTCATTCTTATGTTAGACAAAATAGAATTCCTATATTTGCCTAATGAAGTGTAGCAAAGATAAAATTTGTATTGTCTTTTCATACAAGGCCTACTATGACTCAACTAATGTACTTTAATTTCGGTTCACATAATCCTAATCAATATGTGTTGAATTCTAGGGTTGAATGAGAGAGAAAGAAAGTTGTTGTAACTATAAGAAAGAATGAGTCATCCAGGACCTAGGAGTATGCTTAAAAGTGACAATGTGTAATGCTCTATATTGAGAGTGTTCAAAGAATGCACCTTTGCATGTCTTTTATGAAAGAAATCCAATTAAGGTTATTTACCTTAATAGATCTTGTGTTTGTTTCTTTGTAGAATTAATGATGATTTACTAAAGTTTAGTTACATCTATGATAGACTTTTAAGCAAGAGATTTACAAGAGGAAGATGTTTAAATCTAATGCCATAAGGCGGATCTACCTAAACCAAAGATGAATTTAAGACGAAGAATCCATTGATCCGTGGAAGTACCAAATTTGGGCAATGATTATTTTTTTTATTATTATTTGGGAGATGGTGTTGAAATTCGGTTATTAGGAGAAGCTTATATAAGTTATAAGGGTTCTTAGTTTGAGTTTTCGGAAATGACATTCAAGACTTGCTTATCAAGTTGTAGTACTTATGAGTTTCCCGATGGAAATTCATAAGTCGTCAATCCTACTTAGAGTGTGTTAAGTTTAGCATGTATAATTTGACCATAGCTAATAACACAACATTTGAACACTTTAGACTCAATGAAACATCTTCATTGCAAGTGTGAATTGAAATTTGATGACTAATCTTGTTGTCTTGCAATCGACTTCGTGATTTCATGTAATAACCGAGGATGGTTAAACATGTAGACAAAAAAATATCTATGGTCATTTGATTGAGATTTCCATGATAAATATAAATCCTAATCTTGATTTCATGTTCATATTCCAAATTTTTAATTGGATTGAATAGTGAGATTGATTATCGTTTGAATAATAATCATCTTCATATTTGAAATCCTCTTACGATCACTTATTGAAAGAAAGCACGATATTGGTTTGAGGAATATGTTCAATTATTCCTAGTCCTAACCTTAGATGGTTAAAGGATTCTTATTTGGTGAAGTAGAAATATTATACTTATTTGGTTAATAATAGAAAGTGTATTGATGAGAATAAATTCTAAGTTTTTGAGATTGTGCCTTTTGAATTGTTTAAGACTAAAGTTTGCATAGTTATGCATTTTGCTCATTTTTGCTTTTACGAAGATGACGACTTTTACAATTGCATTGCAAGGTAAATTTTACTTGAATATTTTGGACAGACATTCAAGTCGTCAATCCTACTTTTCATTTTGTATTTTATACATATAATTGCCAAATATATGGAACACAACCATTGGACAAGTAAGACACAATATGACATCTATATACACAAGTGTAGAGTTTATGATACTATGCATAATCTTATCGTCGTAAAAAAGGATGTCGTTATTTTCATATCAATCGAGTGTGATTGGGTATGTAGAATTAAGATAATATATCTTGTTACATTTTGATATAATCTCAAAGCTAGACAAATAAGAATCCAATTTCTTGTCCATACTCAAAAACTTGGTAATTATATTCGAAAATAATAACAATCATAGTTTGGAATAATGAGTTGATATATATACTAAATCTTTCTTGACCCTCACAACACTCTTTTAAAAAAACAAATAAAGATTTTTCATAGTGTGTTTCATTAATCCCTAAGACTAGTTTAAGTGTGAGGTTAAAGAATAAATGACAATTTAATTTCTTACTTCAATATTTGTCATATATGTTTGCTTTGTGCAAAAAACTAATTGGTTGTTATGCATCGTATCATAGATTTTGACATTTTATTATTGTATGCTGTGATTTTCCAACCATTTTAATACAAAAACTCATATTTTTGTAAAATACTGTAAGTTATAAAAAGAAATATAATATGTGTAAGTGTAGAACAATGCAAGCATAACAAAGTTTAAACACAAAAAATTATAATTTCTTTTTTACTTAAATACTAATGATTAATATAATATTTCCTTTTGTTTAATCCAACTCAAGGTCAAAACAAAGCAAAGACGGATAAAAGATTTAGAAAATCTGTTGGAAGAGAGTTTAATGGTTTGGAAATATATTAGTGACTGATTTTAACATATTATCTTAGGACATTAATTTTTCCACATTACTTGACAAACTATTTTAACTCTAGTTCCTAAATGTGGGTTACTACACTCTAAATAATCTACAAGATGTTTTATTGTCCCACTTGAAATAAGTGACATGCCTATATGCAATGCACAAACTAAGTAAACAAACAAATAGCAACATGGAAAATTGTTTTTTAGATATAAAATTATCTCATTACAAATAGTAATGGATTACTGATAATATCTATTAACAAGTGATAGCAAAAGTTAAACACACAAAATCATCTAGCAAGACACATAGAGATATTCATCGTCGTTTTGTGTATTAGATGTAACGATGTATACATAGATTGATTTTATTTGAAAACAAAAATAGTTTCCTCCTCATTTTAAAAATTAATCAATATCAATGTTTTCAAGGATAAGTTGACTAGTAATGCTCGACTTGAAAGAAAAGGCAAACTACAAGTTTTATGTCAAACTGAAACATATAGTTTTGACCACTATATAGTATTTTGCATTTCTGACTCACTTAAGTTTAGAATAAAGGCTTGGAAGTATTTTTATATGAAACTAGACTCGATTATCTTCGAAATGGCGGGTGGCACGACTTCTACGGACTTACGGTTGATTTTATATGATTTTTCGAAGTTTGCCAAAACTGACAAAACAAACAGACGACCCCCATAAAGGTGACGGCCCCCAGATATATTTGGGGGCCGCCCGAACATTTATGGGAGCACCACCAGTGACCCCAAAACACATTTTTTGTTCAAAATGATTTTGTAACTTAAATGTAGAACATAGGACTTTAAAAAGTTGTTCCAGTACATAAATTTCGTGTTTTAGACATCATTTCTACTCTTACGACTTAGACAAACATAAGTTGACACTTCCAAGTTCTTTTGAGAAAATTTTCCTTCAAGCTAGTATACATATTATATTTTATAAACAAAACTAGTACAAATCAAAACAACAAAACACTTTCCATATTAGTCCTCCCTTCCTGGGGAATTTGATAACATTATCATACTCTATTATAAAAACCAATGTTTTGAAAACTTAAGCGACGTGGCTCTGAGACCAATTGTAGAAAACCTGTAGAGGGGGGGTGGTGGTAATACGTTTCCAATTAACAAACTTTAAGATCAAAGATTACAACCTTTTCTACCGGTCCGGGGTCCCTATATAGTTATGGGAGAGGCCGCCAAGTATTATGGGGGCCCGCCTGAGCTAAGGGACCGCCACATAAGAGGTTTTCCTCGGACTAGAAATCTTTTCTATCATTAACACCGATCAAGTTTGATGCAATTTGAGAAAAGTGCGATAATAGGTATTACCAATAGCTAAAACAGCATATTCTAAACAAATAACTACATTCACAATTTATAGCACAAAGAGCTACACAACCGTTATACTAACAAGATTACACAACCCATTTACAAAATCAATAGCACAATGCAAGGGGTTTTCCAAAAGATAAAAAGTAAAGCGGTAAATGTAAAGAAATATGTAAAGCAAAAAGTAAAAGAGAATGCAAATCGACATGGTGATTTATAGTGGTTCGGTCAAGAAGCTCCTCTTCGCCCTACTCCACTCCTCGAGTATCTAACTCGAGAGTTACTTTACTAATCAACAAGCTCCCTTTCGGTTGAGAAAACCTTATACTCATGCTTACATTATTTTTCCGACACTAAACTAGATGTCGACTCTTTCTTCGGGTACAACCAAACCCGTTATGTTTTATGGCCCAACATAACAAACCTTGTGTTTTATGGCCTAAACACATAAACCGCGTCGCTTACATTATTTTCCGACACTAAGCTAAATGTCGAGTCCTAATCTTAGCTAGAACCAATCTACCACTTCACCAATGTATTTTAAGGCCTAAAATACTAACCAACCCACAATCAACCCATCCAAATATATACATCATTTGGATCTACACACTACTAAAGATTGGAAGACATTGACTCGATCTATATGTAACAAATGGACTAACTAGACTACATAACTTCGGATCTTGAAGATGACCGAAGTTCTTCTCTTGCACTTGAGGGAAGAAGGAAAGAGTAGAAGATTGGATCACATTTAAACAAGATTAAACAAGTTAAATGATCAAAGATTTAGAGAGATTTAGTGAGATCTAGAGAGAGAAAGAACTGAGAGAAATTTGTGCAAAAGGGTTATGAAATCAGTTGGAGATGACCCACTATTTATAGGAGCTGAAAGCTGACAGTCTGGCAACGGCGGTCCCGGCGGTCCCTTATATATAAGGGGGCCGCCAGGCCTATAAGGGGGCCGCCGCCTAGACTCCGCTCCCTTTTTGTCTTTTTGTGGGGAATGTTGTATCTGGTATAGAAGCTTCTATTTTGGGGGGAAAACCAGATTTCAAATTTTATATTTAAATAAAACATTTCTTTTATTAAAAAGTATTTTGTGTTTATTTATTTTTGTGAAAAATACTTTTGTAGAAATGTAATGGTTAAAAAAATATTTTTCTTTGATCAACTTACAAGTTTAAATTTGTTTGTACTACTTATGGTGATTTACATTAAGGTGCAAAACAAAAATGTCGGTGTTGGAAGCAGACTTGGACATAGAGTGTTTTGTAGATATGTAATTGCATGATTATTTGTGATTACGAGTAACATGCGTACTTTACGTTATTGTATTAACATATTACAGTGTTTGTTATCACCAAAACCATAAGAGAATCAATAGATTAAAACGTAATATTTTGCCACTAACAAAGTGGGTTTTGATATATTCTAGGTATTTTGCAAGAAGTATTAAAGGTTTAGGTTATAATCAAACAAGCATTTAGGTCTGATTTTGGTGCATACTTACTACTCTCATCTTCTCATCCAATTAAGGTGCTCATCTCATACATATTTTCATTACATATATTTTGTTATAATCACCACATTCATAAATTTATATCACCACTAGTTTGTATGTTAAAGATTTTTCTAAAAGAAACAAGTAAACCTTTTAAATGAAATATTGTAAAAAGGTTGTAAAATGGATAATAAAAATGTATACATACACATATACTACTTATCTTAGTCACTTTATAAATTACTTGTTAAAATATTAGCTTTGTTGTTAAAATGTTTAATTTTAAACTTAAACTATTAAAGTTATATATTTTGTTCATGTTCTTAGATTTATGTTTATCTTGATAAATTTGGGGAAGAGACTAGGTTTAGTAAGGAAGTTGTTATTTGTGATGATAATAAGTGAATAGGTGGAAGAGATTAGGCTTAGTAAGAGTGCAATTTGTTGTGAAACTAGTATAGAATAGAAAGCAAATAGTTGCTGTCAAGAATCTTATAATATTATTTTATATATAGTAAACTTTGACTTGAATACCGAGACCTTGAAAAGTAGAATAGTGGACTTAAATACAACGCGTGAGAGAAATTTCTTTAGAAATAGACTTAAAAAAACAATGAGTAAAGGCCAAAATGGAAGTTTAGTAATTTTTCGGCAAAACTGTTTTTATAAACAATCTGTTCCGTTTTTAAAATTGCGTGTTTGACCCGTTCCGGGTCTGAGTCGGGTGAAACTCATAAGAGAAAACTTGTAGAACATGATTTTTCTTTGAAACATCTTTTTTGGCCATCTCGTGAATCATTATAACGAATGAGATACCCCCTTTCAAAGTCGGACTATTTTCTGAAAATTTAATAAAGTTCCTGCATGAATTATAGACATTTATTTGAGCTGATTGAAGCATAAATTATGTTTTTGGGCGTTTTCGAGTCCGTTTGAGCTGTAAAATCTTTAACAAATATAGTAGTATTACTTACAAATTTTATATACACGTCAAAAACTTTCAAAAATATTATTAAGTAAGCGAGATAGGATTTATTATATTGGATACTTAAAAGTAATGGTAAAGTATATAATGATGGATAAAAATGGCAAATTTGACGTAAACGTTATTTTGACTTATAAAACTAAAACGCAAACTATTAGGTGATGATATAATATTATAAAAATATATTTGTATCATTTCATTTCATGTGCACTATCCTAAGACGACCCATTACTTATTAGGTTGCTTTCGAGTCTTATTGTGACGTCCTACTTACTTGATTTTTCCCAAATCAATACTTTTGCCTAAGGTGAGTTTATAGCCCCGCTTTAACTTGTTATCACTATTTTAAAAATATCATGGTGAGATACATTGCTCGTTTTACATTTGAATGCAAGTACTTGTAACATGATTACTGATTAGCGTAAGTAGCGATAACCCATTATGCCCTAACTATCATGAACCGTTAATTACTTTATGTAAGCGCGGGTATTATAAATAGATCTATTTGGGATTGACATCCCCATTTGGGTATGTAGCACTTACAAGTTTCAGAGGACCAAACTAACGGACGTATATCATGTCGGACTCAGGGTGTTTTGGGTTGACCACCTGCTCGGGTACTTTATTTTGCATTAAATTGAATACATAATTTGTCGTAGCTTTAGTGTCATGAGGTTAGTGAAATCGTAATTACTTTTTATTATATTGTATGTGTTACAATAATCATACTCTTTGAATTCTTGCGGTCCACTGTTACTATGAACTCACAAACTTTATGTTGACATTTTTAATCATGTATTTCTCAGGTGCTTAACTTGCTATGGCGTATTTTAAGTGCATTGGGTCTTCATGCATTCAAGACAATATTTTCATGGATTTCAATTGCACTACTTATTCTTCATTGTATTCTAAACAATGGTTTTTCATTTGATGTAAACATGGGACAACTTATTTTAACTAATTTCTTTTAATGAAACAACAAAGTTATCTTTTATGACTCATGTAGAGGTCGTTCCCTATTATCTCGTGCTTATGTATTATGAAGTAATGCCCCCAATTACCTTTACGCTGCAACAAATTTTGGGGGTGTTACATAAGCCTTATTGAATTGTTAATGATGAAATGTGGTTACAATGAGTTACAAATGAGGGATAAAGGAATTACAAAACTGGACAAATGAAAATAAGAGGCTAAATGATGCGGTTATCGTAAGACTTCACAAGAAGTTTTACAACTCCCTAGGCAGAGTACCTAACAGTTGTAGTGTAGTAAGGCAAGACTAGAGGGTTGTTATCGTTCTCTAGGGGAATAGGTTGGGAAGGCTCGAACATAATCTAACAAAGGTCTAAGGGGTTGAGAGAAGATTCTTTTTGTATTTTTATATTTTTATGAAAGCAAGTAAAAATCATGGTTTGAGAGGTTGGTTGGTTTTTAACTAATTAAACTAATAATTAAATCTAAACTACTTTGGTGATAACTATATGGTAAACGAACGTATTTACTTAATCATGCATTACTCCTTATTATGTTTCTCCAAATTATGTTGCTTTGTCACTCTTGTAATGATCTGTGTAAGTATTTCCTAAGTCATGAATGAATTACACGAACCCGTCGTCTATGTAATATTCCGTTAAGGCAACGCACAAGTAAGGTAGTATGAAGACTATTACAAGGCCCCTAAGAGTACATTACATGCATTTAAAACACTTAAAAGGGATCAACCATATTAGGGGTAAGGTAGTATGAAGACTGTTACCGATGGTATCCTTTCTACACACTCGCGTTTCCCTAGACGTCTATGCCAATTTAATATCTTATGGCTAGTTTTCTAAAGCCTAACGCGCACATCCATCACAAGAAGCAACACAATAAGGATCTACATATTAAGTTTCATGCAATCATAAGTAAATACTAATGGATCTAGCCGGACATATTATAAAGAAGTGAAGAACATAAATCAATCAAACAATAGATAGACATATTGAATGATAAAAGATAAAGTATCTCACTTGATTAGAACATGAGTTAATGGCATATACAAGAAGGTTTTGACACCCTAAAACGGCCTAGGTAGCAGCCAAATTCGTCTTCTAAAACTAGGGTTCGGATCCCAAAAGTTACTCACTAAAAACCCTAAAACGAGTTTGCATTTATAAATTTTCGAGCGCGACGGCATCGTAAGGTTTCTGAAGACGTGTTGCGGTTATCCTAAGGGACTTCTACAAGAAGTTTTACAACTCCCTAGGCAGTGTACCTAATCGTTGTAGTGTAGTATAGGCAAGACTCGGGGGTTGTTATCGTTCTAAGGGTTGAGAGAAGATTATTTTTGTATTTTTATATTTATAGGAAAGCAGGTAAATCATATATTTGAGAGGTTTTGTAACACCCCCAAATTAGGTCGCAGCGGAATATGGGTTTGAGGGTGGTACTTCACAGATCAATAGCGTAAGATATATATAGAACGACCATTTAAAAGTCATTTAAAACTGATAAATTGGATTTAGCAAATTTGTTGTTACAAAAAAGCCTGAAGCTTTACTTGTTAATTGTTTAGATTACAAAGATTTTAGTTCATAACAAATGTTTCCCTAAAATGTAATACAACCAAATCTTTAAGCATGTGACATCCAAAATATAACCACCAATGTATCCCCTTGTACCTCGTGCCTTATTGACCTCCTCAAAAACATTGCTTTAAAACGTCAACAATAATGTTGGTGAATTCATAGGTTTGTAAAACGTATAAGTATAGGACCGCAAAATTTTCCCCGTGATCCTTAAACCAAGCATAATCTCCTTATATCATCTTTGTACTCTTTGCTTTCTGTGAACTTGTGGACTTTCGGACCGACATGCTATCCTTTCTTAATAATCTGTCTTGAAAGCTTGTATATTCATCTTTCTTGAAATGCTTTAACTTTAATACTTTGTCACTTCAAGGAAGACGTATGGTATCAGAGTAGCGGAAGTCTTTTGAAACATTTACTTGAGCTTTCATAATGTTTTTACATATGTCAGTCGGGTATGAGCATGTGGCATTGACTTCGACTCATCGAGACTGATGCTTCACCACCATAGGATTGATTTGCAAATAAACAGTTAGCAATAAAGCTTGTGGATGAATATGGCTTTGTTATTCGACTCTGTTTATCAACCTTCGGTTTTGTGAGTACCGACCTGTGATCAGTTAGATTTATCTTTAAAGATGAATCTCCTTGATAGGTTTTCCATCTTGTAGTATTGAATTCTCTAATATGTGAATATTAGATTCATCGTACTTAGCTTTTTCTCAAACAAGAACGTCTCAAAGCAGATAGCACTATGAGAGTGAATTGGTAAGTTACTATCTTCCAATTGAGAAAGTCATTCGTCAGTGTTCAGCTTCCTATGTCCAGATACTCTTGTGAGGCTTCCCATGGACATAAGATTGAAAATTGATTTAGAAACATTAGTTGGTGTGTTATGATGCAAACGGTTTTATAACACATCAACATTTTTATCTTTTTCAAAATTCATTCGTCAATTCATAAGCTGGACCAAATCGATATCTAGTATCATAAGTTTGATCCATGTAGGATCTCATAAGTCACCTACCGCGAAGCTTGTTTGACGTTGGCTCTAGAAAGATTTCCATCGTCATTGTGAATACTTAAGTATCACTCTGATGTCTGGCAATATCACAAGGATAATGCGCAGGACTCTTAAGATATTTCTTGTTGTCACAATGTGTGAGTCAACAAGTATATTTTGTATTAGTTTCCTAATGAGATTTATGGATGATCTCTTTAATGGCTTTAGACTCGATAGTGCACTTTGGTTTTCGTTGTCGGAGGCTGAAACAGACTACCACCTTTTTAATATCAACTAACTCAGAGTGAAAATGTTGATATGTTAATCTCCATGAGAAATGAAACAATAGTCATTTAAGAGACCTTGAGTGGCAAGGGAGGTTTGTGCATTGCATCACTGATAGCATATGTATTGACCTGGTTTCTACATAAGTGTATGGAGGGCTTATTTCTTTACACCCTTTATCCTTACAATTATTTTTAATCCTTCAACCCCTTCAATGCTAACTAAGACTTCATCAGTAACACCTTGTTGGGTTTGTTCCAGTGTTAGCTCTATCTTAGTCTGCATTATCCCCTGTCTTACTTTTACTGCTTTTGTATCATACCTAAGGACTTTTATTCTATCTAATGGAATGTCCCTAGGTAGATCCCTCCGGTTCTGGCTGGGTCATGAGAACGACTACCTAATCTTAACCACCTTATAACTCTAATTAATTACATGGTCGGTCTTTGGGTACTGTTCTCATGCTTGTTTATAAAAACCATTTAAAAAACTCAATCAAGGTACTCGCGGCCTTATAGTCTAAACATTTGTACTCGAATAGTTTTTACTTTTCAAAAATGCCCCCCCCTCATGTGCATCGGATATTCAAAAATGTTTAGCACATAAATGGTGAAGCTCGCACTTGAGTCCTTAAGATCACATCTTTAGCCATATATATTTAATCACATTTTCTCCCCTTATCAAAAATGTCAAATCTCTTGATATTTTAGATATCAATTGATTCAAATATGTTTGAAAACTGTTTGGGGAGAGAAATTTTTAATGCTCTCCCTCAATTTATGAGGGTATTATATATAGTGACGAGTACGTTAATTTGAAATATTTTGAATTGATTGAAAAATTCTAGAAAATTCGTACTCAACCACTATGTATACTTGCCTATTTTTATAAGTATATACTACCATATTCACATTATTCAATGATTAGATTTGAGATGGACATGCGATCCATTTAGTAGGTGTCATCTGTTTGTAGTCCATCTCGAGTTTCCTAAGCACCAAAACATCTTCAGATTCTAAATGATCCGCTTTTCAAGCATCTTCTTATTAATCACTTATCCACCATATAGAACTCAACCTCCTTTTATCCATAAATGATCATTTTATCCCTGGCATGTCATCATTGTATCTGAGTCAAAAAATAAGCAGGCGTTGGTGAAGTTCATCATGAACAGTCTTGAGTGTCCTATCCGAGAACTTGTACAGCTCATCAGCCCGCATCACTCTCTTTTGTTTGTTCAAGTCTTCATAGATTATCCATGGTGGGTCAAATGATGGAGTGTAGAGTTCTTTGAATTCGATTCCAGGATAGGTCTTTTAAGGTTTGGTGATATTCAGTTTCTTTGGTAACTTTACACCAAGTGAAGATCTCGACTCGTTATGATGATAAGACTTCTTGTGAACATATGAAGGGCCATAATAAAGCCAACAATATCACTACCGTCGAGTTGGAATAACTTGTGTTGAACAACAAGAAGAAGCATGTCTTCAATGTCGTTCAAGTGTAGATCAACAAAGAATCATGCAATCGCTCGACTTTCACACTGACCACACTGAGGATATTTTGAGTAGAGTAGACTTTATGCTTGGAAAATTTATTTATCTGAGATCTATACCAATGCTGATGCTTGTCACGCCAGTGCTTAATCCCCTTTAACGCATCTTTGTCATTACCCTACTTTGGTAGAACTCCAAGCGTAGGGACCTGTCTTTAATTCCACTACTTCATACCGAAGCTGCTTTAATCTCGTGATAGACGTAGCACCTTCTACTTCTTCGGTCTGATTTGATTTTAGAAATTCCAAATCATTGTTGAAGAAGTATTCGGCAAGCAAGCAACGGTTTGACGGATGGACGCCTTTTTTTAAGGGAGGGCTTGGTCAAGTCAAAGGGGCACCGATCTCCTTCTGGATTATTCTAATCAAGTTTGTCTGTCAATGCTTTAAAGCACTCCTCCATATTGTACTCAAGTTCAATGCTGCTTTTGCATGTGCCTTTTAACAGCTCGTAGACAGGTCCTACTAAGTGTGCTTGAGTAAGATTGTCTATCTTGAGTCGATTCATCGTATACTTGGAGAAATCAATCAGAGTGGCCATTAGTTCATCAAATGTGAGCGGATCCTTTATAGCCAGGGACACGATTTTTGATTGAACCAAGGGTATGTTTAGGTGATAACTACCAAACTTGATGCTTGTTCCATTCTTGATTAGGAGTAGGAGGCCTTGGAGGTTGTTTGAACCAATCTTTCTTTGGAGCTTTATCCTTAGTTTGAGTTGAGTCAGCATGTATTTGATCAGCATTGGTGACCACATCATCAACGGTTTGTTCAATATCATCAGAGGCCATCTCAACTGGTTCTTCTACAATTATAGATTTTCAAAGATTTAGAGGTTTTGGCAAGAGATTTACCTTTAGATGATTCTTTATAGGTAGATGATTTCTTTGATGGCTCAGGCTCTTTGGTTCTACTTCTCTTGGTCTTCTTATCACTGTTTGGTCCAACTGAAGGGGTCTTTGTCATCATGATCTCATTTCTTAAATTTCTCTAGATCGGGTTGACCACTTGAAATAGCATCATTAAGACTCATTGAATTCAACAAAGCATCAAGTAAGGCTTGGTGCTTGTCATGAGTCAGATAGGAGCAGCTTTTATCTATCTTTTTAAAGAGAATTCTCTTTAGTTCATATTCAGATAATGACTTTGCTGCTTTGAGAGAAGATTGAGACTGAGAGGAAGATTGAGCTATTGGGAGTGGAGTCTTCTTAAGTTCTTTCTTTACAGTGCTTTGAATCACTGGAGTAGCAAAGTTGATACTGCTTGGGTAAGAAACTTTGGGCAATTTGAATTCTTGACCTCATTAATAATATTTGCTTGCAAAGATTCTTCAATCATCTCCTTGTAGTCAGCTTACTGAGGATACTTCTGTATCAGTTCTTTCGTATGTTTCTGAAGCACCTTTTGAAGTGCATCTCCCAGACTGGATCCAAGATATGCATTAATAGCTGGCGGCATTTTAGATCTAAGTGAAACACAGAGTGTTGTAGTATTATTAGCCTCTTTTAAATCTTGAACATCTTTCTCCAGAAAATATACTCTTTGAATATCGGCATGGAGTGGATCTATAATCGTTGTAACAGATAGAGCTTCGGTGGTGATTGGTGGTGTAGGGATAGGTGTTGTTGTTTGTAGTAGTGTAACGGTGGGTTTTATGGTAGAGACAGATAAAGGGGGTAGAAGAGTTCTTATATTTGCTAGACCGCTCTTTTATCTTCTGTTAATTTGATTATGTGTGTTTTAGTGTCTTAAGTTGATTTTAGTCACCACGAAACCCTTGCCAGTCGCTCAGGCTGAAACCCCCCTTATCCGTTAGATTTAGGATTAACATAGGTTTAGTCACCATTAAGTTTTTGGCGCTGTTTCAGGGTGATTGTGAAAATTTATCCTTCCATTTTTATTGATATTTTAGTTTTTTACATTAGATTAGATCTAACCCTTAGGATTAGTGTAATTTAGATTAGTGTATAATTTTGTATATTCTGTATATTTGTCTTTAATTGTTTGCTTGTATATTTGCTTAGTTTAGTTGTTTGTGTGTTTAATTGTTTTCTCTAATACACTGTTCGGGTCGATGACCTGATATGGCGTATCCACTTCCATTGGATACGGCTATTCAACCTTCTTATCTAATACAACGTATTCGTTCAAAGGTTATACGGTGTATTAAGATCCATTGAATACGTAGTATTGATCATCTGATACAGTAACATAAGCCTTAAAATTCATATTTGATTTACGTGCCTAATTTTTTATATTTCTTCAGAGCAAATCCTACTGATATTTTTACCTTTGTTATAGATTACATTATCGGAGCTAGTTGATTGAAGAAGATACTACAAGAAAACTATGGCAGAACCAATTTTAAAGAAATAATGAAAATATGCTCAAGTGAATCAAATCCTCCTCGAGCCTTATTTACTGACGAGAATATTAAATTTTGAACACAGCAAGAAATTTTTGATAGAATTAAAAAATAATGCATACCACTATATGTTTGATGAAGACTTGGTGGACTACATTGCTAAGGTTCTTGAATTACTTGATTTAATCAAAATTCTTGGTGTGGACTCCCATCGGCTCACGAAGGAAGATTTTTCCACTTCACTAGCCGATGATGCCAAAACATTGGTGGATTAATTTAGGATGAAGGAAAATTACCACTTGGGAAGAGCCTTAGTGAGGAAAAATTTTTTTTTAATTCTATCTCGAAGCCACAGATGGCGAAGATGAGATGTTGGACAAAGGGGATAACTGGGGGATTGATCTACTTAAATTCATATCACGAGTAAATTCGTCATTCGAAAAACATATGAAAGTGGATGGAAGGACTAAAAAGGTATTGTTCCACTCTTGGATGAATGGAAGTTGGAATAAAAGATGAATGGACAACAACATTTTGAGCAATAAAGAATGGAAGGAATCTGACTATGGAAACCCACTTAATATTACTACTAATTCATTCTTCTAAGCCCATGACAAACGTAACATTAAAAAAGGGAATGAGATGAGACAAATGAAGCGTAAAGGAGACAATAAGAATGATGAGCAACCCATTAAAAGGGTATGCAAAGCCGAGAAGTTTGAAGCTATAAAATATTCACTAGGACCTAACAAAGAATACATTTCTGTAAGAAGATGTGAATATAACACTTGGGAAAGAAACGAAGAAAGTATGTCTTGAATGTACCCAAATCAAACAAAAAATTTTCAAAAAAAGGACAACGGATGGAAGGTGACGCGCACCGAGTGAAGAAAGCAGAATGGAAAAAGTCTAACTTAAAGACTAGCTGAAAGAAAAGTGCTTCCTAGGAGACAACCCGGATTGTTATTTATTTTTATCGAGTCTGTCTTCCCAGACATCAATACAGCGTATCCGCTCCATACCATACTGCGTATTAAATGTCTGGACGTTATCAGTCCTTTATTTTTCAGCATAAAAACTTTATTGTCAGTTCTGTCTATACAGCGTATTCATGCACATGATATGACGTATTCAGCAGACTGACCCGTATAGATACTTTTTACAGATTTCTCCATACGGCATATTCCAGTTTATGGATACGGCGTATTGGTCCCCTGTAAAGTTTTGTTGTTTTTATTATTTATTGATTGTAGGATACCCTAGATAGGATTTTGCATGTTTTTCCTATATTTTGCACAGGTTCTTGTTGGAAAAGAAATCGACAAAGTTGGTGAAGTATCAATCATCTGGAATCCTATATATGTGTTGTAGTCATGCAGATATTCAGACGTATTTACAACACACATTCTTGCTCATAAACTCAACTTGGAGAATCTACCGAGCAAAACATCAGGGGAGTTTCTCGTTCTAATTCTTTTAATTTCCCGTTTTTAATGTTTTATCTATACAATGAGGATGTTGTATAATTCAAGTGGGGGGATGGAATTAGAATGTATAACTTGTCCTATTTTTCACATCAAAATGCTTAAATTATGCTCAAATTTTAAAAAAATTCAAGCATACTTTTGTGAAATTACTTGATACATAACCTGCACACATTAACCCTTGTTAGATATTGTGAGGATTTAACCTTATTCGTTTCTAAATGTTTACCCAAATTCCATAAAATATAAGTGTGCCGGTGGGTGATGTTTGTAGACTTTAGACTTGCTTCGGTAAATATTCGAGAGACCATAATAATGAGTACTATGGATTTAGATGGAGTAATTTGTTTAAATTGGTACAATTCTAGAATTACACCCAAAAAGCCTTTATATGTTGTTTTATTAACTAAATACACTGGTTAGTTAATTCCCATTAGACCCTTAGTATACTCTATCTTATAGAGTAAGATACCCCTAGAAAAACCAATAGAGCCAATCTTCAAGGAATTACACCAACTATTTGATTTCGTTACACTTTTTTACACCTTAGCATACCATGTTAGATTAACGTCCATTTTATTAGGTTTCTAGTTGGCTTAAAGTGTAAAGTATGTATTTCCCGAGACTTGTGTCAATTTCTATCTTTGGTACGGTTGGGAAGAAATTTGCACATTGCAAATGGGAATGTATAAAGTAGTCAAAACTCATGTATTTTTACTACCAACACAATTATTGGTACGTCCGAAGAATGAAGAATTACCAAAGGAATTATCCGGAGTTATTATGATCGTGAAGATGGTGAAATTACACCGAGTTTCGTAGTATAGTGTTGTAAAAAAATCAAAAAAATTAGAAAAATCGCAACAAAAAAAGAAGGAGAGTTTAGAGATAATTGTTTCACAAAAGCTTAGACCAAAGGAATTATATGAACGATCAATTCTTCGTTGATACATCTATAAGTTAACGATGAAAAGAATTGTATAAAGTGGTAGATATCACCACTTGTCTTGTAAAGTATGTAAAGTATGTGATGATTGGGAAGTTGACCGTTACAGGAACGCCAACTTTGGTTGTTGTTTTTGATCTATGATCAAGACGTTTGTATATAG